>JAOBRD020620037.1:0-15516 GCA_027575215.2 Hydrozoanthus sils
TCAAGCTGAGAGGAAGGGACAGGTGAGTATTGATCAAGCTGAGAGGAAGGGACAGGTGAGTATTGATCAAGCTGAGAAGAAGGGACAGGTGAGTATTGATCAAGCTGAGAGGAAGGGACAGGTGAGTATTGATCAAGCTGAGAGGAAGGGAAAGGTGAGTATTGATCGATCTGGGAGGAAGGGACAGGTGAGTATTGATCGATCTGGGAGGAAGGGACAGATGAGTATTGATCAAGCTGAGAAGAAGGGAAAGGTGAGTATTGTTGAAGCTGAAAGGAAGGGACAGGTGAGTAGATATCAAGCTGGGAGGAAGCGATAGGTGAGTATTGATCAAGCTTGGAGGAAGCGACAGGAGAGTATTGATCAAGCCGGGAGGAACATGAAATAACGGGTTAATATTGATCAAGCCAGGAGGAACAGGTAACATCAGATAAGTATTGATCAACTGGGAGGAATAAGTAATAGTAGATAAATATTGATAAAACCTGGAGGAACAGGTGATATCAGATAAGTATTGATCAAGCCAGGAGGAACAAGTAATGACAGATAAGTATTGATTAAGCCAGGAGGAACAAGTTATAACAGATAAGTATTGATTAAGCCAGGAGGAACAGGTAATATCAGATAAGTATTGATCAATCTGGGAAGAAAATGTAATAACAGATAAGTATTGATCAAGCCGGGAGGAACAGGTAAAATTTGGTAACTATTGATCAAGCTGGGAGGAACATGTAATATAAGGTAATATACAAGTGTTGAAGAAAGCGGGAGGAACATTTAACAACAGGTAAGTATTGATCTAGCTGGGAGAAACAGGCATTATCCGGTAAATATTGATCAAGCTGGGAGGAACAAGTAAAATCGGGTAATATATAAAATATATAAGTATTGATCAAACCGGGAGGAACATTTAATAACAGGTAAGTACTAATCAAGCAAGGAGGAACAGGTAGTATCAAGTAAATATTGATCTTGCTGGGTGGAACAGGTAATATCAGGTAAGTATTGATCAAGCTTGGAGGAAGAGGTAAAATCAGGTAATATATAAAATATATAAGTATTGATCAAACCGGGAGGAACATTTAATAACAGGTAAGTACTAATCAAGCAAGGAGGAACAGGTAATATCAGATTAGTATTAATCAAGCTGGGAGGAACAGGTAATATCAGGTAAATATTGATCTTGCTGGGTGGAACAGGTAATATCAGATATGTATTGATCAAACCGGGAGGAACAGGTAATAACAGGTAAGCATTGATCAAGCAGCTGGGAGAAACAGGTGATATTAGGTGAGTATTAATCAAGTTGGGAGTAACTGGTAGTATGAAATAATTATTGACCAACAACACAAGCGTATCGTTGTTATAGGCGTATAACATTTTTGGAATTGACAGTTTACTTTAACCTTTCCACTTCTTCGGAGTTTATCGACATCGAAATTCTCCTTACATGTACAATGTAAAAGGAGTTGTTTGGTTTCGAGGATGTAAACGTTGATCTCGAAATGTGGGCCAATATTTCGGAGGATGATGTCCGAGGCTGATGCATGGTATTCAAGAAATTAAAAATTGGCCGAGAAGGAAGCTTCAATAAAAATGTGCAACTTTGAGGACAATCTGTTTGCCTAGGACATCTTCAAATATACTAGCCCATGAGGAGTTATTTATCTTTTATTATATGAAGTTTCAAATTTATTTTTTATAGCGTGAAGGGGAAGAAACATCAGCAAACTTACAATTTATTTAACTTATTGTGTCGCTATAAAACAGGGCTTTCAACCACTTTGTTGCTTACATTAGAAAATTTATTTTGTTCTTTCTTTCAAATGTTAAAAGGTTCCAAAAAAACGACGCTACTTGTTTTTTTCAATAAAAATCGAACATTGAATACAAAATCAAGTTGGGTATATCGCCGGATACCAGTCTCCAATTAGATCGCGAGAGAATTATTTGGTGGCTTGTGCGGAAAAAGAAATTTTGAGAAATTTATGCTTTCAACTTATCAACCTTATAACAACAGAAGCGTTCTGCAAACGCTCGTGTATTTGTCTTTAGTTCTTTTATTTCACGTCTATAATTGCTGCTACTGTTCTGCACGGAGAGATCAAGGGGTCGGAAACAATATGGAGGTTAAGCTAGTGTTTCTACCTGTAACACCATAGTTCCAACATGTTTCACCAGAAATGCTCCTCCAATGACGATCACACCAAAGACCAAAGCTACATAAAAATATGAGACGGTGGAGCAATTACTAACGTTTCAGAGATAATAGTAATCTCAAAAGCTTCGGTTTAAAATACTAGAACCCTTCTACTCGTACTTCGGTTTAAAATACTAGAACCCTTCTACTCGTACCATAACAACCCGAAAATGTTTCATTTTCAAGTGTTCCGGGAGGGAGGGGAAAGGATTCGATATAGGGTGTGGCTAAATAGAAAGCTTCAGCAACAAAACGAGCTCACCGCGGTTCCACATGGATTAAATTGTCAGAAATCTGAAGCAGAAGAACAAAATGCGCTACTATTCTCCTAGATTTTCTCATCTTCTTACTTTTTTATAGGGTAGAACTTTTTATAATGTACATGTTTACCTAAAGGAGAGGCGGTTTTTAAAGAAAGGGGTTGTAAGTGGTTTTACCATATCTTTGCAGAATTGAAACACAAACACCACTTATTAGAACTATAACACAGTGTCAGAATCACAGTGACAATCTAAGTCAAAGTTGGTCAGGTATCAGCGTTGCAGTTACAAAGGGTAAGATGATAGCAGACGCAGTTTTAAGAGACACAAGTTCTGTGGAACCATTGTTGTACATGTAGTACCAGAATTCTTTTTTTTTTATCTGGCTAACCAGTTTTTTATGGGAGTGGCCCGTCTATCAAAATATTATCTCAAACCTCAAGCAAATAACACTGCTGACGATGGAGGTCAAGAAAAAGGTCACCAATATTTCTTCTCAAATGTTACGAATCCTTAAACGGCATGAAACTACTGTAGCCAAAAGAACGACTAAAACAAATCCTTTAGAAAAAGAACCTCATAATTCAACAAACTCACCTGTTATCTTGCAGATTTTTGCAGCATCTTCATCGCTGATTTCCTTAACTTTCTTCTTAACAATGTCTTCCAACACAACAAGAGACATCGCGTTGAGTGCAGAGGACGCGGTACTGAGAGCCCCTGCGTACAAAGTTGCCGTAAACATTCCAGGGACTCCCTTCATATAGGCCAGCTTGTGGACCACAAAGTACGGCAGTACCTAGAAAGGACTGGCCCTAGTTTAAACCACCTTAAATCACAAACCTTCGTTGGTTCATAAGGCAAGTGCTCTGTTCTTCACATAGGTTTATTCTTAAGCAGAAAGCACTCTAAATGAACAACAGTTTTTTAAAGCAAAATACAGGCACTAATGAACATAAATTCAAGCACACATACAGAAGAGCTACCGTAATTTCTGTCGATATCATTCTTACGTATTTGTTTACTGAACACTCTATGGTCACCTATAGCCGTGAAAATTATCAACTAAGCCCTTGAACCACACCTGTTTCCTATTCTAATCTTAGTAGGTAGTTTGTTTGCTTGGGTTCCGAACATTACTACCGGCTTTAACAACTGAGTACAATGTTTCTAAAGAGTAAACTGTCTTCTTGTGGTTACCTGATCGTTGCTTGTTACAATTCCTTCGGTTTTAAGGTCGCATTCCGAGTACACCGCGAAGATGACCAGGCCATCGAGTACACACAGGGTGACTATAAAAATCAGTCCTGGGATGTTTACCCACATCGCCCTACATGGCATCACAGGTATGAAAGAACTCTCTTAGTCGATCAAGGAGAAGCAATGGGTTGAGCACGCTATTTGGCGAGTTTTAATGATGTTTTTTACGAAAACCTCTGTCCACAGATTGAAAATTGGAAAATCTGATGGCACAAGCACCGACTGAATGAATGGAAAGCATCTTAAATATTTTCATGTTTGTTGGAGATTTCATGTTTTACTTTTTTGGGCAGGTTTGGGAGCGGAGAAGATTGGTAGTTTTAAGAAGAAATTAGAGTTTTGGTGTTTTCTGAAAACTTTTAAAATTAATTTTGAAGTTAATATTCGATAGAAAATCCCCAATTGAGCTCAAGCAAAACCTGCACTCACGCCTGGTCAGGAGGGGCGGTTTTGTTGTTGTAGTCAAAATTCTTCACGTTCAACAATTTGTTTCAACTTCCTCACTATCAACAAAAATATAATCCATAACTCCCACTTATTCAAAGAGATACGGGGAAAAGGTTGACACAATTGCCTTCTAAATTAGACATTTCCTAGTATACCGGGATGTTTGTGGGTATATTTTTTGGTTTCCAGACAATTTCATTGCAGAATAGTTGTTTAAGGAGCCACATTAAGTTGAAACACTAATAAAGTTATAATATTTTTAAAAAACCAAAAAGTTAGTTAGAAAAAGCAGGTCCTATGTTGGTAGAGACTGGAAGGTCTGACGTAATTTTGGACTCACAAAAGGGCTAGAAACTGGAAGGCAAAAACAGAACAAATTTAAACAGACAAACCTTTGTGCGTCCTTAACCGACTTGATAGCGAGAAACCGCTGTACAGCAGTTTGGCTGACTGACCAGACTGGAAGAGCAGTGAACGCACCTCCAATGGTCAAGGTCCAGAAGGTGTTCCGAACTGTGGGATCTGGGTTGAAACTAGGTCATGAGATGATAAGACTTGCGATAAGAGAAAAATTGGCAAAACAGGAAGAGCTGTTATTGCAAGACACTGTCAGCACTATGACCCGCAAAAGGTTATTTCTAAAAATCTATTTGATAATAAAAAAACAGAAAGAGTAAAAGATCAAAAGGTCGAGATTGTAATGTAGTGACACAATCTCCATTACCAAATATGGTTTATCTTGCATTACTAAATATGGCTTTCCATGTGAGTTAGATCATTCAGAGATTTTAATCTTTAAAAAGAGCGACCATCAAAATCTGGACACGATTGAGAAACATGTTTTGTTTTTAACATCCAGCTTCAATTGTGATGCTAGTTGCATTTTAACCAATTTGTAAGAACAAAATTCGTTGAAGTCTTTGGAATGAGACTTGTTATAATCATTGTACTCTAGCTAGTACAAGAAAGTACAAACTGAAGGCTGACACTATTATCAGCGGAAACATGCCATCCGATGTAGAACATTACGTCTAACTATTCGAACAAACAAAACAGCGCCTTTCTTTTTCTGAAATTTAACAGTTTACTGTCGCCTCGGTGAAGGACAACATAATTAAATGATAAGTCATTTTTTTCTCCTCGTATTGATTTGTTTATTGGCCACTTTTTTAGATTTTTTCAAAATTGATTTTAGCATACTCTGTTTTCCAATTTAGTAATACAGAACGATTAACCCTAGAAGCCTCCAGGGGGTTAACTTTTTTGGCTTTAAATTTTGCTGCTTGACCGATTGCCAAAACCTTTGGTGCAACTGTTTTTTTTTTTATTAAACACATCTTTTGTCAATAATTAGGTGACGTTATATTTGATCACGTCATCACAATAAGTCACGAAACCTGTTGCTAAATAGTCACTAAATACTGCCAATTTACCATTGATTCTAACTAGTCTATAGTTTTCAATCCTTAAATGCTGTTTTTTTTTCATCATTTTCAGTTTTATAGTTCAAACTTGAATAAAATCTAAAAAACGTAAAAATCTAAGATGGCGGCAAAAGACAGTTTCTATAATTTGCTGCCCTGGCAACTGAAGGTGTCAATTTAACATGTCAATTAATAAGTAGACTATGTTTTAGTATTATCCAATTGACATGTCAAATTAATGTACTGAGAAATTTGACATGTCAATTTATCCAATTGACATGTCAAATTTCTCAGTAGATTAAAAAAATTGGTGGTGAAGTTAGTTGGTTGCACATCCGTGAGCCCACCACCTCCCTACTAAACTAAAATCTTGTATGATGACTAAAACAGCAATTATAATCAAAATTTATATTTGTTGATGTTCAACAAATCCTATGGGAAAATTATGATAAAGCACATCTTTAACTGTGACGTGACCACGTGATTATGCTTTATTGAAAGTACAAAAGAAGTTGATCATATAAACCAAATAGTTAATACCATGTCAATCGGCAAATTGTGACGAAATATAGAAGGAAGATCCAATTGTCTCCCTCCCCAAGTGTTCGAGTAACCATTTTTTAAGGCTTCAAGAGCCAACCCAAATAAACTATCAATAAGTAACATAATTCATAATGGCTGTCACTCGTTTGAAGTAAAAAAATATCGTCATTTTACAAAAGGTCGTTGATTTACTATTAGTTTAGTAACCAGCAGAATAATATCGAGCTATTTATAGGGTACAAGGGAACTTACTCAAAAAATTTCAGTCTTCCAAAGCGCTCGTTTATGCGCCAAACTTCTCCGAAGCCACCAACTTCAATGCTTCCCACAATAACTACCATGATAAGTCCACCAACCATGATGGAAGCTTGGAACACGTCTGTCCAGATAACAGCCTTGAGACCTCCCTATCGAATAGTAAGATGGCACTTCACTTCAGTGATGGGATATTTATACATACACTTGCCTCTATTTAACGACCTTCAAACGGTCTATTTTGCTCAGATGATTATTACTCTCAGGCAAACCACCGAATAGATTTAAGTGTTGGACAGAAAAAGTGTACCGTAAAATGTCTGTCAAGAATGCTCTGTTATATCTTCGAGACCTTCCTAGAAAAGAGAAGGGTAACTCGTTTCGTTGTAACAAACGGAAGGTCGACGTAGTTCTACTAACTTCCATGTAATTACTTGTTTTGTTCTTCTTCCAATAAGCTAAAGAAAAGGGAGACGTGGTCCTCTTGAGGCTTGCTTCCACAGAGAATGGAAATAAATCAAAGTAACAGACCACATTACTCAAGTTTAGATTACGCTCTCAACCAGAGCAATATAGTTCAAACGTTAATCAGCAATGTTAAACAATTTCCTTATACTTACAAGAGTAGTATAGAAGGTGCACACAATGCCAGTTGTTAAGATGGACATATGAAGAGGTAATCCCGCAACTGGAATGGAAACGAATTGGGTCTTAAAAACTATTGTAAGCTTCACCTCCTTCAAGATATTTTAGGATTACTTTGACAGAGTCTTGATTTTGGCCATCGTGTTAGGTTGTATCATTTAGGGTATTTTTGGGTTACCATTTGTTCCGCTAGGAAGACGAAAGTTTTACTTGTCATGTGTTACAATTTGAACTCGGAACAGTCATTTTTACTACGGGGGAAACGGTTTTCATATTGAATTACAAAACACTAAAAACTCGCATAGAAATTACTAATAACACCTACTTTTCTTCTTAGGGACTGGCCAGAAGGTATAGGGGAGGGTGGGCTGGAAAAAATTTTTGGAGTGGGCCATAGTTTTTGTGCACACAAAATGAGGTGGGTCTGTAAAAATTATGCTCAACATCAGAGGAGGGCTAGGTGACATTTTGATATGAAATCAGAACTGGAGCTGGAAGACGTGCTACAACGTACCAACCGTAACGTTTCCTTTGATACTCTGACTGATATTCATCAAGGTGCACCTGTACAAACAGCATTGTTCTAATGACCGAGGTAGTGTCTTGAGAAATCTCCTTGTATTTGTTTGCTTCAACAAATAAAAAAATTGTTTCTAATTTTTAATCTTTGTAAAATATTAAGTGAGACAAATGACTCATTGCAGATTACGAAATCACCTCCGCCAATCGAACCTATGCTGCTTGTATTCATGTACTTCGGATATTTTCATATGGGATGGGTAATTAGGATTTTTGGCCGCAGCATTTAAAGGGTATGGTGAGCTTTTGATATAAAAGCAAAATTTTGAGGGTGGGTCATCTGAATATTGGTCTTGCAAATGAAACATTTTTTCAACTTCCTCCCGCTCCCCTCCTGTACCTTCTGACCAGTCCTCTATCTTGATTTAAACAATACTGTTTCTTCGGCCTATAGTAGAAAAAAAACTTGATACTTGATAAAATAATAGCCTATGTAACAGCCTAAAATTTGACAATCATCGACTTTTACTATGCTGATGCATGTCCTTTTCTATCCTAGCTTCTGAAGAAAAATGTTTCAAAACATAAAAAGAAGTTGGTATTGAAATCTTTAATAACATGATTTGTTTCTCGATGGTTTTTTTTAGCTGGAAGGAAACACTTAAATTTACTAAATGACAGTATCAGTGCTCCTAATAACGCTCTTAGCAGCCCGTTAACACTCGTTAGTGGAGCAGCAATGTTAATAATAGGACGGAGAATAGCTTGAAGTTGATTTTACAGCATCGCTAGTCTTTACCTCCCCGACGAGAGCCTGGACCAGTGCTATAACAGGCATTCAAGAGAGAGAGAGAAACTGTGTGGTCTTAAATTTGGATTTGAGGATGATATTTACTACTAATAGTATCCTAGTTCATAACGCTCACGCTCATTATTATTAAATTAATTTATGGGAAAATTGGTGGAAATGGCATCGATTCCCGATCCAAACACGAATTTTCAGCAAAGAACGGCTGGGGAGGGTGGGCCGTTCCATCTTCCTCCTTGGCGCTGAGCAGAGACTGGGTAGTGAAGAAGGAGTGTTCAACGGTATTCACTCCGTAGGATTCAGGGCCAGATGCACCTGCATACTCACGGACACTAGACTTGTCACTTTGATGTTCTTCGCTTTCATTTGATAGCACTGGCAGGTAAATTGTATTTTAAAGGTTTTACAGACATGTACACAAAGCAATTGGTTTTCAGTCTATACTGGTCTCTTCCTATCTTGTTCCCTAAACAAGCTGAAGCATTTAACTAAAAAAATGCTTACCGGCTTCCAATGCGAGTGAGGGAGCATACAGCACCACGAAGAGGTACAGAGTCTGTATAACATAAAAAAGGGGCTTTTTAATTTTCAAAGGTCTTTTTATACTAAATTATACAGCAATTTTATTTATCTTTATCGAATTTAGCAATGACAAAGTGTACAGTATAATCATGTCTACTGAAATAGAGATCTTTATTGCTGCTCTTGTTATTATTTTTATCATTATTAGCATCATTCTTACTGTATCAATTACATACATAGTTTAATCGATGAAAAAAAATTAAGACTGCAAAAAAAGTAAGATTTTAACGGATTCGAAGCCGTGACCTCCAGTAGATCAATACTTAAATTTAATTAAAAAAAACCGTTTAGACTTTAGGTTATAAGTTGGATCGATATCACAGACAGTGCCATTTCTGTATTTTTCCTATGAAGACCAATCATACAATTAAGTGTTTCTGGTGTCTCTTTCGTTATCGTATGTCATTGACAATACAACAATCGTTTTCAAGTTTTAAATTTGACCCAAATAATTAAAGTTAATTTGTTGACAGAGCATTGCTATATTTGTTGTAAAGACAGAGTTTGAGATCCAGATCGATACTGCAGCTGATTCCCTAAAGCAGTTACTTACATACTCCAAGATGAAGAATACGCAGCCGACCATGCGAACTCCGACGGAAAAACGCCTCTCAAGATACTGAAATCATGAAGAAAAAAGAACATTTTCTATCGGACTTTAAATGAAACCCTACTCGCTTTTACATCTGACTATAATCTGAAAAAAAAAAATTAAAAATCACAAAACAACGTTTGGCGAACCTCGAAGTAAACGATCTCCACAGGCTGGATACGTTGACCCAGCCCCCTCTCGATCTTATTCACGACTCATTTTCTAACTTTTTTAAACCCGGCGCAAAAAATCTAGCACTTGATTAAAGAAAGCCATATATGATATTTCAATTAATAAACTAAAATGCTCATACTGTGCGGAAATTTAATCAAGTCCCGATAACTCGAATTCTCGATAACTCAAACCAAAGTTAGTTTTTCCCTCGTTACCATTTACAGTAAATTTACCCTCGGTAACTCGAACTCCCGATAGCTCGAAAATTTTTCAGTTTCCCTTAAAGGGTCGAGTTATCGGGATTTGACTGAACTACCATCTTACTGTCCTCATCTTTTCGTCTTGCTATCGCTTGATCAGCTCAACAAGAGCTTGTTCTTGGCGTAGTAGTAAAAGCGAAACAATCGACAAGGAATCACTAAATTTAAAAGAGCACAAAAAATATTTCCTGATGTAGCAAGTTTTGATTGACGTTAAGCATCATTTGATATTATCTGCAGATATAATCCGTGTTCTGATCCTGATTGGCTGTGGTGATGAAGTCTGAATGACTACTATATAGCGTACCTACATAAGTCGCGCGGGGATTTCTCATTTGTTCATGCAATTTATTTTGAAAGAAATAGAAAACTCGCTTGCTTGCTCTGTTTTATATTTCCATAATAAACAATTCTAGGTTTTCATGGTAACTGTAGTCATTTGCAAGTTTGGCCAGCTTCTGGCTTAGAGCTAAAGATAGCCTGCAGAGCCGGCTCGCAGGCTAAGCTAAAGATCGCTTTTTAAATGGTAATGGACTTGTAGCATCGTTGTTTTAACAGCTATCTCGTTAAGGACTACAGCCAAATCCAAAATTAATTTAGTATCGTTTAAAGGGATCCGTGCATTTTTAGTTTATACAATATCAATCGAAATTAAAACTCTTCAAACTCTTTCAAACCTCACTCGTGTTCATATCACGCTATGCAATCTCTATCGCTTTCATTTTTTTTAGATTTGAATACTTTTATGAGCTACCGAGTCAGTTAGGGAACAAATACCAAAATAAGTTTATATACTACGGTCCATATTATCATAATAAACTTTAGTCTGTGCCATTCAGGCCTAAAATCTTGGTTTAAAAAATTGTTTTTTTTTAAAAACGTTTTCGGAGACACTCTCCTTCCTCAGTTAACTATTATGATATCTTTTACGGCCTACAACCAAATTTTAGAACTTGTAGAGCATTTACAAGAACATTCGACAGGTCAATATTACAATACAATCACTTTTAAATTGTGTTTACTTTCAATGTATTCATTGAGAAGCATGATGTTGGTTTTCTCTTGCATACATGTACTAAAATTCAAAACTCTACATCAGTGCTTCGTCAATAGAGCCAACACCTACTGGGACTCAAGTGTCGCAATATGCCACCAGCCGAACTATTTCTCACTCTGTCTATTGTTTCCTAACAGGGAAAATATATCTCGACTTTTTCGTCATATATTTCCTTTATTTAAAAATGAACAAAAAACGTTGACAATGCGCTGGCAAAAATAAGTGCGCGCGCTGATGATAAACCGGAATATTTTTTAAGTGGCCTAAAATAGCTTTAATATTAATCAAATCTCTAACTGTGTTTACATTCTCTCATGCCGACACACCTCGCTGCCAATCCGAAAGTGCGTTTTATTTTTGTTATTTTATAAATGGATAAATGTGGCCGAATTTTTAATTTGGCGTTCTTTTGCGAACAAAAAATAGTATTTTTGTTAAATTTCCAGTCGAGGAACTTAAAAAAAACCCCTGAATTTTAATTATTTTTTTAAAAAAAACGACTAGAAACTACAGAAAATGAATCACCATTAACATCAATAACATAACACATCATACTATGGAGAGGAGTTCATAAGGTTTTGAATTTTTTTTAGCAGGGTAGCTTAAGATATTAACAGCTCTTAGATGTGTTGAAAAACATATCCGGTCCATGCAAGAAGTTGTCCCGGATGTCTGTGAATCTTCATTAGTTCCGGTCGGAAGTGTTTGTTTTTAAGCAATCGAGAGCTCCGTGAATTTATTTTTTCCGAACTCTTAATGTTTTCTATATTAAGCAAAATAAATACAGTTTAAACGGCTGTCAAAATGTTCTTAAACTAACAAACGTGTTTAAATTAAACACAAAGATTAAAATCAACAATCATTTGTCCGTCCGCATTGGCTTTTAGCGTTACTATAAAATCTTGCAGTCACTTTTCATTCTTTTATGGAACCGCATTTTCAAAGTGAAAAATATTTTGTTTCTGTGACAATTTTAACCTTGTAGATGTAACTGATTAATTACTCAAATTTACCGAATTTAGCTTTTGAAGAGAAATTAAACGGTTTGGTTTACTAAAACAAAACGCGAAATAAGACTGCGTTAAGTAAACAGTTCGTACAAAGTCTTTTGTATTGGGAGGATTTTGAAAATGAACGCTCAGTTGATACCTAAATGGTTCAAACATGAGAATTTCAAAAAAGTGAGATCTGTTAAGTGACGTAAAACAGAATTTTAAGGGTCGTAAAGTGTAGCAATCAAAATATATCATCGAGGCGACCGCGCTATTCCAAAGCGCACCACTATCAAACTTAAGATTAGTTAAGTCGTTTAAAGAGAAAGACAGTTTTCCATATTATTTCTTCTCAAGTAAATCAAAGCCGTGTATGTACATGAGCTTATTAAGGTTAAAGTATCACATTCCGCAATGCTTGATACTTGTGTCACGACCTCGGCAGCTGACAGCTCAAAGACTGAAAACTTACATACTGAAGAACGGAGCCTGGTTTTATAATTTTCTCAGCTGTCGTTTCCTCCATATTTACAGGAAATTATTATCTCCTGGATTTATTCTAGCCGCTTCGTTTTTTTTTTTCAAAGTCGTTTTCCGAGATATCAATATGGAATCAGCTAAAAGTCAGAGTTAATTAATTTAATAATCATAAACTATGATATTTCGCAAGATCAATAAACAATCGCAGTTACAATGGTAATTCGTTCCGGCTCTCAACACGAATATCTCACATAAAATCGACCCCTAGTGCGATCGGACAGGGAAAAATAGAGACAAACTTGTTGGTTAAATATTAGAAGTATAACGACCTTGCAGAATTCGAGACCGACAAGATAATTAAAGGTTTCTTTGACCTCACCTCATTAGCACAAGTAACATTTGTGCGGTGGAACATCGGTACGAAAACAATCGCCACGGATGAACAGATGATAAAGTACGACAATATAAGGACATAATACTGGGCTCCGTATGTGTATATCTCAGACGGCACTCCAAGAAGGGTTATAGCAGATAGATATGACACGAGCAGAGAGATGGCCACAGGCCAGATACTCATTTGACGGTCAGCCAGTAGATATTCCTTTGTTGTTTTTTGCTTCCCTCCTGGTCCACAGCCGTACCAAAGGCCGATACCTGCAGACACAGCCATCATGAGGGAGAACACCACATAATCAGGAATGCTGAAGCTTGCTTTCGCCATGACTGGACCTGTTCTGCTGTCGAACGCTGTTACCTGCTATAGAAACTTGACACGATAGGAATTAGAGACGACTTATTGTTATGATTTGCATTATTGTGTTTGCACTGGCATTTGATTCTGTCAGACAGTTGGGTTTGTTAAAAGGGGGAGGAGCGTCTTAATTGAAGCCAAAAACCCAGATGATAGCTTGTGTATACAATATACGTATAACTTGTCAAGAGAACGTGAAGACAATAAAAAGACGTTTTTCAACTAAAAGTTTTCTTTTAAAAGCTTTTCTAAGAGCAAACTTTTAACCAGAACATTCAGGTTGAGAAAGCCTAAGAGTAAAAAGCTTTGAGTCTCATATTTAATAGTTGTTTAATATAGCAATTTTGCGCAACTCACTCCCTTCAGCCGTATCAAAGTTAACAACACTTTTTTTTAAATTTAAGAACCAGTAAAATTAAACTCAGTGTCAATGTTCTTATTTTTTCGGCCTTTTCAGGCTCAAGATGTTCTTATTTTGATCTTAAAGGTCCTAATAAATTTTGATATTGGTATTGAAGTTGAGTGATGTATATATCTGAAAGAATGTACCGTATTTAAGAACCTGATTTCTTTTTAATAAAATCGTTAGCATTACATTGTCGTCGCGGTTTGATGCTTGTTTGTTGCTGTGCATATTATTTATTCCTTTTAGATTTTTAATTATTTATTTTTTATTGAAAAAATTTCAGCCACAGATTGTTCTTGTATTTTTCCTATTTTTCGAGCAATTTCAGCCTCGATATTCTTATTAGGTTTCTTTTTAAGTTAGTAATAAAAAGAAGAGTGTACATCGAAGGAGTTGTTTAGCCTCAAAAAAATTTCACATGGCAAACAGTGCCGTTACATTATTCCGGTTGCTTTAAGAAAGAATTGGTGTCACCACTTGAGTGTCTTACATCTAACAGTTCGACGAGAAACTACGTATACCACAGTGAATCAAGCTAGTATATAAAAAACAATTACTATATGGCTGAGTGATTTCTTGCACTGTCATTGGTCAAATTGAGATACGTAAGTTGCCGTACGGACCTCACTGGTTCTTCGTTGTCAACTTTGTTTACATTCAACTAAAAGCAACAAAATGCAAAAAAAAAAAATTAAATGCTCTCTGTTTTTTTTTTGAAGACGACGAGTTTGATTTGAAATAAAGTCGGTAGATAATATATAAATATTTACTACTAAAGCTGTTAATTAGGCATGAACGAGAAGACTCAAATCAAGAAACTGACAACTTTAATGCAAGTGAAAAATCTGTCAACGCTGTAATTTGTAAAGAAAATGAACTGTACTGAAAGGAAAAAGTTTGAAAGGTTTTGCTAAGAAAAAAATCCCGAGAATTTCAATGTAAAATCAGTACCTGTTCATTATCTTGACAAGTTGCTGTGTTCTTTTTCAAATAAATCCGGAAGAATGGCGGTGCAGCCATCGGCGACACTCGTGAGAGGCAGAGTTCTAAATATTGCGTCAACCCCGCTGTTGTAACAAGCCAGTTAATTTATTCAAAACAAAGCAGGACAACGTAACGCCATCTTTCTTGTTAACACATTATGCTTCAGTTTAGTTTGAGTGGATTTAAAAGCTTAAGTAGATTGTTCAATTAAAAAGGAATATATAGTTGACATACACCACCTCCACACATACCAAACGCCCCACACAAATTGCAGTTTTCTGGCTGAGAGGAGACCCAATCGACTAAAGAATAATATAAAGAGAGAACACTGGTGAATTTTTCACGTAAAGAAGCGCAACTTAAAGTCGTACATTTTAAAACAAACTGATCTTTGCGTGAAAGGGAGAATCTTATGAAAAATAATGAAGAAATTATTTATATCAAAGACATTTGTCGCACCGAGACGAACGATTTGGACCGGCGAGTCGTTCCCAGGCCCCCAGGAGAAACAATATAGCAAAAAGATAGTTTAAGTCGCATGCTTGACTTTGTACAGGTTGAACTTTTTCTCAACTTGGTAGAGAAAAACCATAGTACACGCTTTTTTTAAATAAGAACCAGTAAATATGTCCAAGGCTCATTGTTCTTAATTTTTTGGCGATTTGAGCCTCAAATTGTTTTTAAATTGTTCTTATTTCTACGTGTTTTTTAAATCGAAGAAAAACTTAGCCAAACAGGTGTTGCAATACATGTTTTAAAAAACGAATTCGCCGAGCCATTTTCCCGAGACGATTTCTAGCCATTATAAACTGCGAAGCATTTCTTATTCATTCTGTATTGTTCAGTCGAAGATCGAAGCTCAGCGAACTTTAAAAAA
>JAOBRD020620142.1:4197-15514 GCA_027575215.2 Hydrozoanthus sils
TTATTATTATTATTATTATTATTATTAATGATATTATCATTACTATAACTATTAATATCATTATCATTATTATTATCATCATTGTTGGTAGTGGCTAAAGATATTTAATGTTGATGGAAAACCATCTTCGGTAACGGAAACACAAGTTCATCACGAGAGGTGAACAGAGGTTTTTATAAAATTCCATGTTAAGAGTTCATATTTGACTGATTTTAATGAATATTGCAGAGGAAGCAGAAGCCGAATCGAGCCTACTGTTAACAAAATCGGAACAGATCCGATCCTACCAGGAGGAGAACAAGAACCTTGGCCAGCTTGTATGTAATGCTAATGAGTTTTCATTTAATAATGTTGTACGTGTGTATTCCTAAAGACAGGGTTGCCACGGTACTTGAAAATCCTGGAAAGTCCCGGGCTGATTTGTTCAAAGGATGGTTAACTTTAACCCTGGGTAAAGCCAAATTCAAGCAATAGTTTCTTCCCTAAAGAAGATTTACGGTTCTTATACATTACTGTTTAGGTTTTCCGAGAAAAAAAAATTGTCTTTTCTAAAATTACAGGTAGAAGCAGCCACTATATGGTTGGGGGTTGGTAACAAGAACGTAGGTTAAAAATTTAATCCAGGGTTAGTGCTAATCGGCCTTTGAACAACTTGGCCCAGGAATTGGGGAACAAACATTTTCAGTCTCCGGAAATCTCTTGAATGGGGGTTGTGGTCCTTGAAAGTTCTGGAATGGGCAAAAAGTTTTTCTTTTCTTTATTTCCAGACGTAATAAAAATAAGCTGTTTGTCAAAAAAATTATTGATTGGACAATATTCATGTGTTTAACTCTACAGATAATGTTGCATTATATAAAAGCTCAGTGTAAAATATAGGCTAAATAATAAAACTTGTTGATATAATATGTGTATTGTTAAATTGTTTTTGAAAAAAATGGGTAAAAAAAACATTCAAGTTCTATTTGTTAAAGGTCTTGGATTCTAAGTGCTTTAGCCTTTGAGCAAAACAGAGTTTACTTTTCCTGATCTATCTTAAAAGCCTTTTTTTCCTATCTGTAGTTCCTGAAGATGAAAACAATGCACAATTGGAAGAGAACGCGTTTATATGACCGCTACCACGACTCCGTAAGTTATATGAATTTGTTGGTTACTTCGCTTGAAGTTGGAGCAAGCCTTAAATCGAAGCGCCCATTAAGTGCCGTGGAAGTGTGTATATATGAATATTTATTTATAATCTACATATGCTCCAGACACAGGAATTGTACACAATATAGGATGAAAGTCCCAAAGGACGATCCAGTACTTAACAGTTCGTTTTCTTTGCATTTCGTCATTTATTCTCCGTTTTTAAAAACAAATCCGATAGAAGCCTCAAATATTCTTGACCGTCTTCTATGACATCTCTTCAATTCTTAATACCCCTTCCCGGTTTAAAGTGTCTCCGATTTTGTTAAATATCCCTCCCCGTTTCAAATTGTCTCCGATTGTTAAAAAACCCTCCCCGCTTCAAATTGTCTCCGAATGCTAAATACCTCTCCCCGCTTCAAATTGACTTTGTATCTTTTTCTCGAATCTCAGTTCCCCGAAAATGACTTCTTTAATAGGACTTTCTCAGTTTAGACATGCACAACATGACCCATCCAGACAAATTTGAGAACGGTGTCGGCAACTAAGGTCTAACGCCGCACCTTACCATCTGTGATTTAAGTAACCGGTTATTGGAAAGACGATGTCTAAATAACAACTGTATTTCTCTGACCTTGTGCAATTATTAGGTGGATAGTTTGAGGGAAGAAGCAGACAGAGCGAAGAGAGAGTGTCTAGAAGTGAAGAAGATGGCTGATGAGAGGGAGATTCTTCTTAAACAAGAGCAAGCAGCTTTGAGAAAGGTAAGTGAGTAGAGGGATCGTTGTTGATTCCACGTTGCATGGGTAAGCCTAAGGCGTTAGGCAATCTACAATGTTTCGTTTATTTATTTATTTATTTATTTATTTATTTATTTATTCAATCATTCCCTAAGAATTGAAAAAAAAGTTCTTTTATTTTTCGATTAACTATGCCAAGATTTTGATTGCAAAATCACCAAATTTAAATTTAAAAGGCTTTTTGTAGTTTCTCCAACGTTCCAACCTCAGGATTGTTTAAAGTATAAAATTCTTTGATTCCTTGGCTTACTTACCACAATCTGCATTTAGGCACTGGCAGAGGTGGAGCGAGAATGTCAAAAACTAAGAAAGAAGCTCCAATACGAGGTTAGTGTTTGTTTGTAACATATCAAGCTATTCCTACCATGCACATCAATTAACTCTCATCTTCAAGAGTTTAAACTTGCTGTAAATGCTGACGTAAAATGATTATTGGTGATCGTGTCTCGAAATGAATGATTGCGAGTCTAAATGATGCGCAAAACACTGTGTTAATCGCTTCCCCGAAACCAAACTAATACCTTTACCACGAATTCCTTGATACTCCGCCCCTCGAAGTTGAAATTCATCTGTTTATACGTTTCTCTTTTCTGTGTACATATACCCGCCCATGCACCCATCCGTTTATTTTGTACCAAATTTTGTCGTTCAAACATCTACCCATCAATCCATCCATAAAATCCAAGCATTATCAATTTTTTTAACATATCTCTCATTCTGCCTGTTCGCCCGTCAACATTTACCATTGTCTAAGGTTTCACGTTATTGTTTAACCACGAAATTTAAACTTTTATTTCAGCAAAAAGCTAAGATGCAGAAAACTCATGCGCAGCTACAAGAAGCGTATAGCTTGCGCCAGTTGGAGCTTGCTAAGTCAAGTAATATCGACAAACTGGTATGTACAAAGAGGAGCTATGACATTTGGACAGCAAGGCAGTAAGTTGAGGCAGAAGGAAGGATTTAGAATAGACAGGCGAACACTACTCAGACAGTGGTAAGGAGGTTTAGTTAATAAACCCTCTCTGTACGTGCTTCTTTTATTGAACCATTCAGGTTCTAGCTAAACAACTGTCCGAAAAATAAACTGATGAAGCGCTTTATTTAATTTATATTAAACGGTAATTTTCAAAACAAATGGCAGTTGTGAGCATGAATGCACCTTTACAAATAGGAAAACTGCTTTCAAAAGAATTTTTTTCTTTAAAAATCAGCTAGGTAAAAAAACCTCTAGAGTAACAAAAAACATCCATGACAATGTATTGACTCCCATGTAACTGTAAATATAGATTTTACGTTACAACATCACTCGATGCAGGCCCTGAAAAGTTGCATTCACCAACAGCATTGTACGTTTTCACAATGGAAATTGTAAGCCGGATCACCAATTCAATTAGTTATATGAGCAAAAGAGTATTGTTAACACAATACGTAGAACCCAGGAATTAACCTCAAGATACAAACAAGTGGAACCGCGAATGTTTTACCTGTAATGTAGTTTTGGATCACGTAAAAATGTACTTCTCTTTGGAATATGCTGAAGTAAAGACTGAACGTAGCGTGTAAGAAGGACAGAAAAGAAACGTTGTGTGCAATCAGGAGTAGTTTCACGATTTAGGGAATTGTTAGTTTTAGTTAAGCTCTTTTTGAAGGAAACTTAAAAATGTAAGTATCAGAAGTTTTGGTAATCAACCCTTGAAATGACCTGCACCCGACAAATCAGTCGGAGATAAATCAGTCGGAGAAGCATTGTACCTATATTACAGAAGTCATGGTTTTGAATCGAGTTGAAGTCCTAGCTTCTCTTTCTCAATCCTTCAAATGTGTGTAGCGAACAAGTTTTCCAAGAGTGCGCGTTGGATATGAGATGGTAAGTAGCCGAAAAGGCACGTAGCACCGAGTTGGTTGTAACTCATCTCATACCCGATGAGCGCGAATGAAATAATTGTTTTAATAGATTTCTTAAGTTTTCCAAACCTATCGATACTTAAAATGACAGCTAATATTTATTAAGAACCATATTCCATCTTTGCAACTCTACACAGTCAGTTTCCATATATGGTCAATTCGGTATATGAGCTGATAGCCGAGACTGAGTGAACCAATCAAAACGCTAGAAACGCAGTATTCGAGGTTGAAAGTTTAATATTACCAAGTGTTCGGTCAGTTACAGCTTTTGGTGCCACTCGCACAATGGCTTTTTCAGATACAGTAATGTACATCCAAAGACGCACGTTTCAGAAGAAAAAACAAGTTGTTTATTAATTGGAATGGTTGGACGGAGTTTGTTCATCAAGTTGATTTCTATTTCCAAAACAGATCGCAGACCTCGAAGAGAAAGAACAGAGGTTGCGGATGTTGACAGGTGAACGCCGCTCTTTGTTTCGTTCAATTCTTTTAATTTCCTCTTTTTATAACTATTGTTTTTAAACCAACGTGGCTTATGATCCATCCATAGAAAATCTTGACAGAGATCAAAAGAAGAATTGGTTTGCTCAGGAGCAATCTAAAAAGGTAAGTCATACATGGTAGGTTGAGAGAATCTGAGTTTGGAGGAAAAGTGGTGTTTAGAAGCTAAATTTACAACGGCAACTTTGACGATCATAACGAGAGGCTACGTATACTAGCCTTACTCGTGACAGTTTTGTAAAGTTTTGTCGAAAAATGAATTACTTTGAAACGCAAAACATTTATCTCCAGCTCTCCTTTTCCAAGATGTTTAGGGTTATTTCAAGTATTTTTATCTTTCGTCTACTCATTTAGCTGTTATTCCACTAATGTAAACCAATGAGACAAACGATTATAAATTTCTGCAAAATAGATCACTCGAGCACTCAAGATTTCGCCAGATAACTTACATGTATCCAGAAACTCATAAAGCAGTATTTTTTACTGAAATCAAGAGTCAAAACTTACCAGCTTAAGTATTTGTAATTGACTTTTCTGTTAATTGCATGTCATTCCTTGCTGCCGCGAGCGTCTTTACCCAGAGAACAGGCTTCATGCTGAAGGAAAAGTACTCAAATACAAAGGGAAACAAATGCTAACTTACCATTTCTGTTTCTTTCCAGACGATGAAACAGATGATGCAACAATTAGAGCACGAGAGACACTTGAAGCTAGATGCATTTGGACGAGTGGAAGAACTTCAAATGCAGGTAATCAGCAATAAATTTGCGAATATCAGAATTCGAGTGTTGGCTCTTTTCACAAACTTTTACCATCTGCTCGTACTTCACTTCTGTTCGTGTTCACCTTTTCCCTGGCCATTTTGCGTTGTTCCTTTGTTCCAATTGATAAACTTACTTGTGTTTCCATGTTCTCTGTACATTTGAATACTCTTCTTCCTAGAACACCTAGTAGGTGGCTAATAAAAAAAATTCCTGACCAGTGTCGTCCATTTGTTGAAGAATCGTACATACCACTTTACTTGTCATTTAAGACTGTGCGTCCAATGAGCTCTTAATCTGAGTTCCATCCCCCCGAACCCCCCGCCTTTCCCAGGTGAAGCTATAGTTAGTCATAGATCTGCCTCTCCACCAGAACGAATGGCAGTACAGGTACTTAATTTCTTTTATTATTTCACTCGCCAGATCTATGACTACGAGCAACAGCTAACGGATATTTTAACACGACCACCTTCTTTTGCTGGTTAGTGAATAGTAGTTACTCGTCTTTATTTCGCCCACTTAATTCTTTCTCTTTTCGCTATTAAAGTCTTGGATTTTTGTTACTCAGTGGTAACTGGTTAAAGAAGAGGACGCAGTTTCTGCCGTCTATTTCTCACTCTGCTTTTGTAGATAAATGTTAAACATGCCATAAAAACGCAGTAGTTATCTTACAACAGGGATACTCGACCTTTAACCTTGTATTCGTTTGCAGATATTTTTTACTGATTTTAAACCTCTAAAGTACCACGTTTCAGTTCAGTAGGGCTTTCGTACCCCATTTGCGTGCATGTCATACGTATTTTTATAAAATATTAATACATTTAATATGTATAATATCTAATATGAATATGTGTTATTTTTTGTGAATTTTACTCAAGGCTTTTTTAACCCACTATTTTCTTTTTGTTTATCACTTGCTTGCCTACTGTGCTCATCCGTCTCGCCGATAGATTGCTAATCTAGAAGTTTTCAAAAAATTGCCTGGTTGTCTGAATAGATTTTTTTTTGGCTTTTTTCGGGTACAAATCTCTCGTACAAATCCCGCTAGTATTATTGTTCATTCTATGTGTAGTGTGCTATAAACTGAAATGTATTTGTGCGTATATACAAATCAAGTTAAGGTGTTGTTGTTGTTGTTGTTAAACTATGTTGTACCATGTAGTTTTGTTTCGAGGAAAAAGAAAAAGATTCGTTTAAATTCAGGGCTCAACAATGACAAGCGACCTTTCTCCTCGTACGCTGCTGCTACGTCGCCCGTCCCCCACTCCCTGCCTCGAGCAAAGACGACTATGACTGGGCGAGTTAGTACTAAGCCAACAAACGGCAAACCCTCTGGGGGAGGGTTGTGGCCACCTCCTGTGTCATTTCCAGCCAGACTGTCTACCTCACCAGATCTAGGTAAATACAAAAGAGCAACGGTGTAATCTTGCAATGTTGTAGTTTTGTGAACACGTGATGTGAGTTTTAGTTGCTTGACGTTCTTCGTGGTAATTTCTATTTCAGTGGTGTTGTTGGGCTGGGTTGTTCAAAGGCTGGATAAATGTAATCCCGGGTTAAGACATAATTCAAGCAATAATTTCGTCTCTATGGAAAGGTTTACAGTTCTTATACAATACAGATTTTTCATTAGAAAAAACTGACATTTCCAAAATCACAGTTCCAATCAATTCCTGTATAAGGCTGGAAACAAAACGTAAGTTTAGTTCTTGTCCTTGGTTATTGCTAATCCAGCCTTTGAACAACTGGCAGATTACTAGCTTCCATTTTTGACAATTTTTGTCTTTTGTGTTCTTGCTTTCTTGTCGCAGCTCAGTATCGTTTAGTTATCGTTTTATCGTGTACCACTTTTAACTAGTAATCGTCATCATAACCTTTTACTTATATAGATATAAATTTACAAATATTTGGGCTCTTGTAATGCCTATATTAATTTTAGTATAATTCAAAGACACTGCATGTTTACATTTTAGAAAACAATTTTGACGGTACAAAAGCTTCTTTAAACTAGTTCGAAAAATTCTTTAGATAAAAATTTTTTAAGCTTGGATTTAAAATTGGCTAAACTAGAACTGTTTTGAATAAAGGCAAATTATAATCATTATGTAGTTAATACCATCATCATCATCATCATCATATACTTAGTTAATACCATCATCGTGTTCCTCCATTTTAAGGTTTTCGCGGTCTTCAAATACCTCTATCATTTAGTAATCATCTTCACCAAATTTCTTCATCAACCTTAGGAAGTCATCTTCCTCATTGCCTGGTCGCTTTAATTTACCCTTGATAGAACGGAAGCAGAGTATTCAAATCATTTTTTTTTAAATTTCAGTATCTCCACAATCGAAGATGCAAAGACCAAAGACGGTAAGCAAAACAGTGTTCGATTCAGTGATAACTAAAACTGTTATGTGTTTTCTCTCTGTTGTTTCAAAATTATTTGAGTAGAAGAAGTTCGATTTTTGTTTTTGGTTGAAAGAATTAAAATGTTGAGACTGGCTAAAAGGGATTGTTCTGGAAGTTTCGGCTGCAGCTGTTACCTTCTCAGCAAAAATAAAAAAATGTTAATGTCTGAGTTTTAGATTATTTCTTTATCCAGTGGCAACTATTTGATTCGTTTTACCAATTCTTGGTTTGCCTGGCAACAAACCGTATGTTTTTTTAATTGATTCTTTAGGCCAAAATGCACATACGAAAACAATAACGGCATGTTTCATGTACGTGCAGTTTGATGGCGCAATTCTTCCCACAAGTGCGAGTTGATGAGTTAAAAATGGTGTGTCCTGTCTTCCCGAAAGCCTTGTCTTTCTTTTTCTGTTCCTTACACTTTCCCACAGATATAAAACAGTTTTTCCTCATTTCTGATGAGTTTTTAGGTGTTTCTGGTGTGTTATCCTGGTGTCATTTTTTCTTGCTCCTTTCCACAGCATAGCAGCCGATTGCGTAACAAGATCACGGAGAGTCTTGTAGGTGACGCCGCTGACCCGGAGGACACAGGCAGCAGGCTCGCTCCAATTTAAGAGACGCTGCCAAGAAACATAAATATTGAGTTTTGCCTCAGTTCAAATCAAGTGAAAACTTGTCTTGTTAATTTGATTAAGTGGTGAAACTATTGATGCATGCCATGCTTTACTTTAAATGAGTTTCAATTTGATCGATTTTTATTTAACGCCAAAAGGCTACATAAATTTTTTCTGGATGACGTCATTTGTTATGCGCGATTATATGTGAATTTGAAAATAATGTTTTATAAGGCGTTTAAAATGACTTTTCTAGTGGGTTAACCAGATGAAAAGCGTAGAAATTGTTTGCTAATTGTTACAATGAACCAGAATTAAGCTTTGGCAAGACTCACTTAAGAATACACACTTCAATCCTTTTTTGTGCACTGTGTACAAAATAAGCGTGGATCCAAATCGTCTATCATTACCATTTATTTATTCTTTCTCTGTTCTCGAGAAAACGTTGAAAAGCATTCGTTCCTCAAAACAATAAGCCAGTTCGGTATTTCAGAAATACGTGTGCCCGTCGGGATAAAATGTAAAATTCATCAAACTTTATCAAAGAAACGCAAGGAAACGGGATGGGAGTTCATTAATGATGCTTTCTTAAGTTTGATGAATATTTCATTTTATCCCGACGCGCGAAGGTGTTTCTGAAACCACGAACTAGCTTATTCAGTATTTACTACATTACAATGCAAGCTTCTTGAACTATATTAGTTTTTCTAATTGCCAAATGTTTTATTGTCCGTCGTTCTCGAGTCTCTTATTAAAGAGTAATCAAATGACAAACATTGTAGCCTCTTTATTAAGCAAAACCTGTTGGTTATGTAAAATTGGCAGGACAGTTTTTCGCCTTTAGTGACGTTTTTTTGGAGATATAGAAATGTAATGAAGTAATCTTGCTTTAACACACATTTTCACCTCAATATTTTGAAATGCTTATGGATGCTTGTATACATTCAAGCACATACATATATGAATACATATTTTGCATACATACACACTCACAAATAAACATGTATTACTTACTTACATACCTGCGTAGACGTTAATATAAAAATAGAAAAAAAAACGGCGTTATAAAAACTTTTTCATTTATTCCCGTTTTCTTTCCTAGACAATACTGTAGTATTTTCCGTTTATTTGATTATGGGACTTCTGTGTTTAGTTCCACATTTTACCACAATGCATTGCAAACGTTATACCGCTAAGAGGCTCAGGGACAGTGAAAACAAGTAAAACTCTTCCTTGTACTAACAACACTTTGTAATTCAAATTTGAGGTTTACAGGCTCTCTCTTTGCGATTTTAGGGTCAATTTTAGAAGTTTATGCGCTAAGAGTTATGGATATTACTACTGGTGTTACTCGTACATGGGCACCACAAGTAAACTTTTCCTAAAGTTTAAAGTAGAGGTTATACTAAAACAATACATTGTTACTGCATTCGTCCGTGGCAGTCGCAAGCGGCATTATGTTCTTGGTTATGTAAAACTGACAGGGCAGTTGTGGCGCCTTTAGTGACGTGTTTTTTGGACATACAGAATAGTAATAAGTATTCTTGCTTTAACACACACTTTCACCTCGATTTATTGAATTGATTATGCATGCTTGTATACATTCAAATACATACATAAATAAGTAAATGCATTGCATACATACACATTCATAAACAAACATGTTTACTTACATACGTACCTACATAGACGTTAATATACATGTATAAATACGTGCATACTGCATACAAACACACGTAGGTAGCCGAATGCTCTCAAACTTTATTATAAAAAGTATATCTCTTGTTGTTTTGGCCTAAATTTGGTTAAGAACCAAACTTGTTTTCCTACTCAAGTAAGTATACCATCCCCTAATTTGGACCGTTTGAGGATGTGTTTTGAATATTTGTGGTTTCTTTTGGTTACCCTACAAAACTTCACGATTCCAAGCGCAGCCTTTGTAGTTTAACAGCCGGTTGTTCGAAATAATTAGTAACAGTGTAGAGTCACCAATACAATTATGGTTGTGGACAGCAATTCCATAATTTCAGCGTGGATAACCCCAGCTACAGCTTGGACAGAACGGAGAACCAGCATAGTGAATTCGACAAAACCACTTAATCCTGTTCCAACGCATAAGGTTGCCTCCATTTACTTGTTGAAATTAATCAGTTGTCGCACGATGACCACGACGTTTCGACTGCTCACTGCTAGTCTTCTTCAGGCGATGTGTAGACTGTGATCTTGTTAGCTTAAAAGGCGTCGGATTGGCGCGTTGTGAAATTCGCGCGGTATCTTGAAAGGACCTGCCACGTGTTTGATGTTTGCGAGCGGTCCTCGACGACTCAAATTGTGAGACAACTGAACAATTTTACTAAGTATGTTAATCCACATGAACGATCTCTTTCAATTTATTGCCTCGAACCACTTGTTTTACTGATTGCAAAAAAAAAGCTAAATCCCTTCTCGAGCCTACTGGCCCATTAGGCCGCGCTTATCCCCGTTTCCCGTGGTGTTAAGCGGATGAGAGTCTTTGACTCCCCCTGAGCAGGACTCTACTCTATCGCAGGTTAGCTCCCAGCAGAACCGGTATTCACTTATACAGCTGGGTCGACTGGAATAAAGTCGGGTAAAGTGTCTTGCTCAAGGACACAACACAGTGGTCTGGCCAGGGCTCGAACTCGCGACCTTAGGATTACGAGTCGAACACACTAACCGCTCGGCCACTGCGCCGCAGACAAAATAGCAAGGTTGGCTTCAATTCTTCATTTTTAAAATTACCAGTCTTTGTTATGACTGTTTTGACCAAGATGTGTATGAAGCCTTTTTGTTAATTTTTATTATTAAGCTGTAGCAAAACAAGTCTGAAAAAAAACTCTCTTCGCTTTGTATACTGTACAAAAATTATACATTTCGCGACTTTATACTAACATTGTATACACAAGAGAAACCTAGGTAGTAGTGATATTTCTTTATAATAATAATGTATAATCTTTACATAGAAAGTTCTTATCACTCAGTGAGTGGTTTTCAAGGAGGTCCTCTAATAAAATAAAAAAATATAAATATAAACTGGCTAAAATATACAATATATAACTAGAACTAAACTAGACTAATCTAATCTAAATTTAAAGATTAAAAGTTAATGAATTAAAGATAGTTTGTCTACACGATAGCCAATAATGCAACTCAAAAAATAAATAAATAAATAAATAAAATAACATTA
>JAOBRD020620246.1:0-55791 GCA_027575215.2 Hydrozoanthus sils
AAGCTCCCCTCTCTAACAAGCCCCCCTCTCTAACAAGCCCCCCGTCTCTAACAAGCCCCCCGTCTCTAACAAGCCCCCCCTCTCTAACAAGCACCCTATCTCTAACAAGACCCCCGTTTCTAACAAGCCCCCCTCTCTAACAAGCCCCCCTCTCTAATAATTCTCTGCAATCGCAACATAAAGATGAAGAAGCTAAAGCATAATGCGTATTTTGTCAATAATCTTAGTTGCCTTTAGCAACGAGGATGGCAACATCGACGACAACGGCTTACAAAAAACACAATTCTTGCCTTCCCTTTTTGACCATATTTGGCTCGTTTTGCCTCTTTTGTCCTAGTGACGCTTCGTGAGCAGAAAAAGATTAAAGCTCCCTGCATAAAGATAAAAGAAGGTGGACAAGGTTTTCTGTTTATCATTCCCGTAGTTGTAACAACTCAAAATTTAAGCTTTCACGTTGTATTTTTGAAGACGACAGCGTGCAGATGACCTCACGGTGCATTCGAACGTGCAGCTATTGTGTTTACCATTGTTTTCTGCCGCCGTTGTCGGCGTTGGCGTCCTCGTTGCTAAAGGTCCCTAATACGTTATGTCAGCGGTTGTATCTGTTTTAGTTTTGAAATGGTGCTGGTTATAACACCGGAGGAACTCGGAGTCACTAGTTGCTATTAAATGTGTTTGGTATCCGGACTTCATGGTGTGTTTGTTGGCAATCTTTTAAAAAGCACCCATCTCTAATACAACTCCTGTTTGGAAGGTCAAGAAGTGTTAGCCCCCCCCCCTCTCCAGGGGCTTATTTGAGTGCATTACGGTATATCGTAATACTAATCGTTTTAATAGATTACTAAATTTCAGAAACGATACTTAGAGAAAAGAAGCAAGATGGACCTACAAGCTTTACACTTTTACTTCGCATAGTTACATGTAGAAACATACACTACTAATCTACATAATTTTTCTTTAAAGACTTAGCTGATATACCTTATACATTGTTACACGTACCTTCTACTTATAGCAAACATATACAGTGTATAGGTATGTTGTGTATATCGTATGAAATGCACACTTATCTTGTACATTTAATTTACAATGAACACGTATTTTCTGCACGATATGAAATGTCGTATACAATGTACGCGTATCTTCTACATATGGTATACAGTATATACACGCAATTTCTACATGAACTGATATGTTGTATAAAATATAACGTATCTTCTGTATACCATAACAAGGAATTAACCGTTTACAGACTATAAACTTACCAACAAGCAGTGAGGACTCAAGAACGAACAAGGCTCTGGCTATCAAATACATCGCTCAGGAACGGTTAAGCACGTGGTATTGGAAACTTTTAACCGAACGATAGTTGAAACAATTACTATGTTGATGCGAATGACTTTATAAACGGTTTGGAAAATAGGTAGTAAACCTCGCAAACGATGTATTTATTTTCATACACAATGGTTCTACAAATAACTCATTAGGGGTGCCTGATGATCGAAAGCATTTGTGTTTGTACTTGTATTGGCCACGTGACGGTTCTTTCTATCTCTATTATAAATAACTTCCCCGCCATCTCAATTATTTATAACTTCCCCGACACCAAACCGCTTGATTTCAATCGTTGTTCTAGGGCAGTAAATACTAATTTTGTTGTTTTGGCTTGAGCCATAAAGAATGAAAGTTTTTTTTAAAATTTAGTATGGTTCATCTACAAACATATTTTTATTGATCAGAGGCACTTCTGTGATATGAGCATGTTTTTGACTGTTTTTTCAAGTTGTGGTTTTTCAAGTAGAACTTCAGATCGTATGATGGCTCACTTCATCGGCATCTTTGTTAGCTCAAATATGAAGACAGTACATAAATAGATAGCGTAACACGCATTTGTGAATGCAGTAACAATAAGATCAAGTGGAAACTCGCTTTCATTAGCAATTTTTTAAAAAGATATATTTGAGCTGATCTGTTTAAGCAACAAAACTGCGCGGCACAAAATACCAGGGTAAAAATTTGACAGTTAATGTAATACCAATCTTACGCAACATTCAGCAGGCAAAAGCATTATGTCCAAAATTAACTTTTGCGCCATGGCTTTTACACCAACACTACATGGTTTGTCAGTTCACGCATTCATTCAAATCAACAGGTTGTTCTAACTAAAACCTCATTTCTCTTGCTTGACTGATCCTACAGATGACTTGGCAACACAGAGATTGCACCGATTATTAATTCGTATAGCCAGACAGAATCCTGCAATCTCAGGCCCGTAGCCACCTCGAGGCGGACCGAGGCACTTGCCTTGGTAAAAAAATTTGAAAAAAGAATTTGTTCAGACAAAAAAAGCATCGCACCAGTTCATAAAAAGCTGTTTCAAAAGTAACCTACAAATGCAACCAAAATAAAGCCGTCTCGTTTACTTCAATTTTACCGCCATTTTTCATTCTGTGAAGTTCTATATGGACCGTCAGTGACATATTCCAAAGCGAAGATCTCTTTGCTCAAGATTTTTAAACTTTTAAAAAAGTTACTAAATCGATGCATTTTAAGTTATTAGTTTGAAACGTTCATGGTCCACGTCATTTTTTTTCAGCTTTTTTCCGTTAACGAGTTGATTGAGTAAAATAAAATGTCTTGTACATCTACATTATACATGCACTGATATGATAAATTTGGTGCATTGTAAGCGATTTTAGCAAAGGATAAGCAAAGGAAAGCAGTCCCCTGGACCCCCTAGAATTCGCTTGCGCCCGTTGGCGCTCGCATGGCCAAACAGACATTAATACTGTCTCGGCTAATATTACTACTGTGTCCTGGCTCCTGGCCTGAATTCGCTTCAGAGAGGAAGGGATTTATTTTATCGTTTTTGTTTCGCTTTCTATTTTTTAAATCTCAGCGGATTGATTTTCAAACACAGTAATCAGAAAGTGAAAATGGGTCAATACTTCAGTGTATTTTTTTCAAAGTCTAGAACATTGTTTATCTGATAGACCAAACAATAGACAGCTCACAAAGTTGGTTAAATTATGTAAACAGAAAATCGATGTAATTTATGTAAATCACTCTGTATATTTCACATGGTTGTTACTGTAGCGGCGGAAAGAAATTATCATGAACAAATATTGCCAGCAAAAATTCGAAATTTGAAAAGAAAATAACAATAGGCAGCTAGTTTGACTTTACGAATTAAAGAGTTTTAAAAAAATATTTGTAAATCTGATCAATTGAATTTTTTTTTACAAATTCTCGATCAAGTCTATGGTCTGTATCAAAATTAATGGGACCAAGTTAACAAAGCTTTATAGAATTGTAAAAAATGGTTTCCTCAAACTGATTAACATGAACCTTAATAGAATTGTTAAACATGTTTTCCCCAAGCTGATTAGCTATTCATGTAGCTTCTATTCTGGTCAGGTGATTCATGATTTTAAAATACAATGACAAAAAATTTGAAAATAATTTCAAACACGGATGCAAACGTTTTTTAATCTGCATATTTACAAAGCAAGAAAAACACATAACAATAAACAACTTTTTGAAAACATACGAATTATAATAACAGATGATTATTAACTGCTCTATTATATTCGCAACCTCGTTGCCAGGGTCTTTGGGGGTTATTTCAAACATGCAAGTTTATTTATATTTTGAACTGGCATTGAAAGTCACATTGCAGTAATTTTGGTCCAAAAAGATAAGAATAGAGCTCTTCTTTTCTTAGTTACGTTTCAACTCTTTTTCCTTATTTACAATCGTCTCTTACCACAAGTCAACATTACCTGACGCCATAGCGGCCTTGTTCGTTCCCTTGAACAAAAGAATTTTGATAACTTCTTTTGTTTAGGGCACCAACATGGCCGCTTCGTCTTTTGTCTTTTGCGTCTCTAGGGAACGAATTCACACCAAGAATACGGACCCAAAATAAAATAAATCTCCTCTGCTCTCTAATACTTCAGCAAAGCCTTCGAACTGTGGCCAGTTATATTGCGTATTAATTTGCTTTTAACCCTGCATTAAACTGATGGTGTGCACACATTAAACATAAGCCATGGGCGGATTTGCTCTCGGCCCTGCGGTCTTACACACATCTGGCAAAATTCGATTCAAATGTTTATACCTCCAGGACAGTCATGGAATTTTGCATTTTGTTTACAATAAAGCCTTCATACCTTCTGTGCTTATTGCCAATCCAAAATATTGAAACCATTTGTTTGTTCTTGTAGAGGATGGACTTTGGTTGGTCTTTTCTATGAAAATCTTTTTTTCTTCGTCTGTTTTGCTCTTAAGACTGAATTTCTAAGCCATCGCAAAATGAACAAGAAGCAAAGCGCTCGTTTCGACAACAAATTTACAAATATACCACCAAAGCTCATTACAATTATTTGTTGCAAGAAAATGAGAAAACCTATCGAGTACGTGTCAAATAGCTGTGACAAAGACAACAAATAAACAACCGAGCAATTAGAGGACTGTTGGTGCCATACATTCCAGCCTAACTCTCTTAATAGATACCGCTAATTACGAGCTTTATTTAGTATTTGTATTTACTGAAAAAGTTATTTGAACTTTGAAGTTCTTGGGGCTTTGTGTTTATCGGCTTCGTGTTTTTCGTTTTCATATTTTACTTAGCTGATCGCCCCACTTACACGGTACATTTGAATAACTAACTTAACCTTTAAGATCAATTTAGTTTCTAAAATTTCAAAATTCATTGTTTTTCATCCAGATACTTTTCTTCCCTATTTTTTAAAACTAAAACTGGCATTGGGAGTTCAAAGTGGACGCATTTTGACTGGGTAAAATACACATATGTTATTTTGTGTTGAGAAAAACTGTACCAGAAGTCTTGCGTAAGGAACGAGGTCAGAGACAGAGGTCAGTATGAAAACCGAGGACACAGTTTTTTGCAACCAATGCCGATTTCCCGGCCTGAAATTAACGTGTTTTTTTTACTTTTTGCCCGTTTATTCGTGTCATCCTTTTTGAAGAGACGTATGTTCAGATTGGCCGCGGGCAAGATCGAAAAATTCCGCCGCTCACGAAAACAATCGGATTGTAGGATTCATTTTACTGATCTTGACCACTCGAGCTCGCACGCCAATAGTAAATAACTTATTCTTTCTTTGATGAACAACTAACTGCTATTCAAATATGGATAGATCTCAGCAGAGAGGCATAAGCAAGGTAAGACATAATTTTTTTTGTTTTTTTTGATTCATGTCTTTTTTGTATACTGACGTGTCTCTCATTGTAATTGTGATTCTTACCAAGCTTTGATTAAGACAAATAACATCATATTAAGTTTAATTTCCAAATTAGCTAAAGCAGATATACCACATACTCTGATTGACTAGCTTGTGCTTTTCTATTCGGGCCACGAATGACTACGTTACTATAAAACATCGACAGGTTTTTCTGAACGCTAAGGAACCAAGAACAGCTGGCGAAGTATACTTAATTCCCTGATTCCCGGAAGAGGAAGGGAGGTGGGGGGGAGTACTTCGGGGTGTTCGGGAAAGAAATGATAGGGATGCTGGGAAATGTGGAAAGACCCAAAAAATACACAGTCTTGAAATTATTTGACCCTAAAAAACACCCAAGGTATTAATGTTAAAAAATAACAGATAACTCTACAAAAAGAAAAAAAAAACATGCTCGTTTTGGTTTTAAAGCCCAAATGCTATACTTTTCTAAAAAAACTTTGATTTTTCTCTGAAAACCCCTAAATAATATCAAACTGCCAACTTTGACCCCTACGATGTCGAATAGCCCTATTTTACCAGTAGAGAGGTATCTTCCATCCCCCTCCCCACAATTTGACACCTTAGAAGATACGACAAGCAGCCCTGTTTTACCAATAGATGATTTAAACACCTATACATACCTAATTTTAGGTTTACCACAATAGTGGGATACGAAAACAGTCTTTTTTGTACGCGTTTCTCCTAATCGAACCTTTTTTCATGAATAAAGGGTGTTAAAGAATCTTGGTTTGGTCAGCTGCTGCGGTTCTTTTTCATGTAGACCAGACTATTGTGGAAGGAAAAAAACAAAGTGTATACTGCTGCTTCTTGCTAACTTTTATTCGTTTTGTTTGCTTGCTTTTGCAATTGGTCGCTTATATATTCTACCATGTTTTTAAAACGTCATACTATGAAGCGCTTAACCATAAAAATATACCTCTATCTCAAAAATAGTTAATCTAGTTTATAACTATTAGATCGAAAATAGCAAACCCTTATTTTGTGCACTTAATGATTGGGCATAGAGCCTCTTCCCAACGGCACCGCCAATAGTCGAAGAAAGCAGCGTTTCTTGTAACTTTTACTAACAAATAAAACAAGTGGTAATACGAAAACTGACAGAACCAAAAATAAGCAAACAGACTGAGCTTTTTCCTCCACGAAACTTGATTTAGCGTTTTCCCTCTTCTCTGATAGCTGAAGGATGCGAAACTTTGAAGGCCTGCGTTGAAAAATGATGCGTTGATTGCCTTGATCAAAGTTGTTCACTTGAGCAGTCTGTGCTATTAGCCAGCGGAGGTAAAGTGCCAGAAGAGATGTTGCAACACCGGTCACGTGGGCCTCGCAATGATCTAGGAATAATTAAAACCGTTAGTCTACACTAAGGTAACCGAGGCGATGGTTGTCCAGGCACGGTTAGGGGATTGGAAATAATATGGACATGATAATAAGTTTCTTTAACTATGACAGGACAGCCTTCGTCTCGGTTTCATGTAAAAGCTTAGTTGCATTTCAGGAACCCTAAAATGGACTATTACTTGTTTGGGATGTAATGTTCTGCAGAAATGTATTGATGAGAATACAAGATTTATTATCAAGAGAGTATGAAAAGTTACTGATTAAGCAGTTTGGTATAGTAGTATAGGTATACAAAAAAATTTTTTTTTAAAAACTGCAAACCTGGAAGAAGTTTTTCAGTAAGAGTTGACCTCATAGTGATCCGGTTGTTTGACCTTTAGAGTAAGATAGCAACGTCAGCGGTTAAGCTATAAGAAAGGTACAGTATTTCAAGAAGACAACTGGAAAACTTATGCCAAAGAAGCGCTACTCGAGTAATTCCCATAAGATTCGAGGACAGGAAGAAATTAATCCCAATGGGCCCAGGGGATGAGGTTGAAAGTTTGAGAGAAGAGGGGATTACAATGTTTTCTAGTAACTGCCGTTAAACTCGTATACTATGCCACAGAACACCACTGGAAAACAAAGAACTCAACTGTGTTTCTAAGAAAAATAGTAAACAACATAAAATATATGAAAATCTTGCATTGCATTGTGCAGATACTGTTTCTAGCAGAAATAGCAGCGGAAAATCTTCTCAATAAATGAACGGTAATTTTGGTCTGACTCTGAATGTATTAATGGCAGAAACTTTTAACTTGGCATCAAACAACTCCTATACATTTATGCTCCGGAAAACTTAACATTAAAATTGCAATAATTATAGTTTTTGCTTTTGTGAGCGCAAAGGTATGCTTAGAAGAGAGTCTTGAATCAAAGTAGTTCACTTCGCCTTTTGAACTAATACACAGATTTTGAAATTACAGGAAGTATAATATCATAAAATTTAAACATAAATGTACTTATTCGGGATTTTATCAAACTAAAGAGTTTAAGTATTTCTTAGTTTGATTATGATAAATAGACTTGATTGTTTGTCAAAATTAGGGAATGTTCTTGTTGTATCAAAAGAGTGTTTATATTAGTTGAATATCTGTAACCATACACGACCAGACCGTATTTTACAAACGGATATATAAGTGATTAGTTTAGATTAAGCAGGGTCGCTCGGTTCCTCAAAACCTGACTAGTGCTAACCCAGGGTAAACTTTTTAATCCACATTCCTGTTTCCTACCTTCTGGAGCTTGCTTTTGACTGAAATTTTGGGTTGACCTGTTTGTTTTCTTGGTAAATCTGATCAGTATTGTGTAAGCATAGCAAAGCTTTACTTATGAAGAAACTATTGTTTGAATTTTGTCCTAATCCAGGTTTAAGTAAGTCGGGGTTTTGAGGAACCGGGACAAGAAAAATCAAGATTAGAGCAATAGCAAAGCTTTTAAAGAATACCAATTATTCTATTTAATTTTTATTGTTATTTAATTTATTTGCTTTTACCAATAGAAATCGGAGTCTAACACTTCTTCAATAACAGAAAAAATGAAAATGCTAGGCTGAATACTGCGAGATGTTAAACATGTCTGTGGAAAGACGCGATTAGAAGATTGGACAAAGCCAGACTTTGCAGTGCCAATGTATTTCCTTCTTATTGGGACTCGTCAGTGACACGTAGCGATATGAATAGATACACCGGAACGAGTTCTAGTTTATCTATTACAACAACAAACAACAACAACAACAACTTTATTCATAATTACGCTCAAACACTGTAACTTAATCCTCATTCCTATCACACCACCCCCAATATCAAACGGTACACGTGTACACTAGCGTGTTAACAAGTAAACCGAAGAGAAAGAGGTGGAATGTATCGAGGTTCGTCCTACATTCCACCTCTTTCTCTTCGGTTCACTGCACTGCAAACTCTGGCTTTGTCCGATCTTCTAATCGCGTCTTTCCACTGACGTGTTTAATATTTCGCAGTATTCAGCCTTGCGTTTTCATTTTTTTCTATTTTTACAATTTGGCTGAAAGATCTTAATTGATCCTGCGACAAACCAAGGCATTTCGTACACATTTTTTGCATTACAGTTTATACTACTCCAAGGTGTTTAATATTTTCTTTTTCTTTTAATTTATTTCTATAGCTAATCACGTGTCATGTTTACTGTACGCACTTAAGCAACGGCATCGTCTTTTTTTAAAACAACAACAAAGAATCTAACTTACTTTCCATAATCAAAACAGCTTGAGAAAAAATTGCCACGCCTTAGCTCCACGTCTTTGTTGGTTCTTGATAATTCACTCAGCACCTCACCAAAGCAACCATTAGAGTGCTGCCAACTTAAAATCTGCGACAGCATGTCAATAGAAAGAAATTTATGGTATCCAAGGAGACCGCACAAAACCGATTGTTCCATATATAGATCGATATTTCTTCTTTTCTTGCGCTTCAGACGACCAATTTCTTGGTTTTGCTGATACATAGTAGCACATATTTGTCCATAGATTTCATCGAGATCCCCAAAATTTCTTGATTGCTGTATTCTTGCTGCAAAAACCTTTTGGCAACCTTGAAATTAAAGGTACAAATTAACGAAGTTGTTAACTCTTTTGTACTCATAATAAACTGAGCAATTAGAGTACTGCAGATAATGTACGTAGGGGTGGTGAGTATGGGTTCTAAGAAGCATTTCAGGGGTAGGGTTGGTACATGAATATCTTTGTTTGCAATAAGTTAGGGACACGAATGTTTTTGACATAATTTTATGAAGGGGGTTGAAAATGGGCTACCTTTCGGCACCTTCAGTTGGGGAGACTTGTTGTTGCTTAAGCTCACCCTAATGGCGAAGAAGGATAAAGTAGGAGAACTGCACATTCGACAAAATATTCGTTTTGAGTGCCTGACGAATTGCTTGGTTTTTTTTGTTAAAGAAGAATGTTGAAATTGCCTCTGTGAGAACCAGTCCTGTCCTGTAGTTTTAATCGTCACCGTAGAAAAGACAGGACGACAGCTTATGTGCTGACTTGGTAAAAATCATTGAAATGATAAAGGTATTAGTTGTTAATTATTGTTATTCCCTTGCAAAATGATGACGCTTGCTAGCTTCCCATTGAACCGTATAGCACATAATGATTGACTGCTGTGAGTAACTAGATGGCATGCGCGCGTGATCGAATATTGAACTGTTTTAAACAGTTTGTACATAATATAATACAAAAATTGGTTTCACTGCTTTTTGTAATGACGAAATGTTAGAGACTTTGGAGAGCAACTTTTTGAGAGAAACTTAATTCGCAAAAGAATTTATAGATGAATAAAAGATTTACCGGTAAACGAGGTGCTTTAAATTTGCATGTCTTTCAGTTTAACGGCGAAGAAATGAAAAAATCATTTATCATATTAAACAATATTTTTTCATTTATATAAATAAATACAAACTTTTTTCTGTTTTAAAAATAATTTTCAGTTTTCTGGTTGTATAATAGACGGCAAGCAGTCTTAAAATCAGTTGAACAAGAAAGACTTCAAAGACATTCAAAGATTACTGACCGATTGGATTGCGAGCGTGAGCATTGAGAACTGAAGACCTAAAGATATTTTAACTTACACTGAGGGTAAATCGTCAAAAATCAACCAACTCAGACTGAGAGGTAGACGTCCTAAGTTGCACTAGGGAGCTTATGCAACGCGGACGGCAGCAGTAAACAATAATGGATACAATAAATGCACTTGGAATGCACCGTGTTGGCCACCTGCACGCTATCGTCTTCAAATTACGACGTGAAAAGCTTAATGTTGGAGTTCTTATGACTACGGTCCCCGAACGATAAACAGAAAAACTTCTTAATCTTCTTAAATCCTTATGCAGTGACCTTTAATCATTTTCTGTTCACAAAGCGTCACTAGGACAAAAGTGAGGGCAACTGACATGGTCGAAAAGGAAAAGCAAGAAATATGTTTTTTGGAAGCCGTCGTTATTGGCGTTGTTGTCCTTGTTGCATAAAGCCCCTATACTAAATTGCGCAGCAGATGCAGCAAGTGGATTGGGGAAATAAGGAAAATAGAACCAACTTTTCCCCATTCTCAAAGGGGATCACATTTTCTTCATTCTCCCTAACCGGTTTTCCTCATTCCCCCGATCTTCTTGTGTTTGGTGCTCATGTCAAAGTTGCACATTCTTACCTTGCATTTCTCCTAACATAAAGAACAACGCTTGATGTGTTAGCGTATAACCTGCCTCCCCTTTTCGAGTCATTGCAGACCAACACTTATCTGTGATCTGACAAGCTTTGTGTCCATTGTGCTTGCTGCCATGCATTGCAGCCAAGCATTCCTGATGTGGGTTTCCAATTTCGTTAATAGCTCTCTGCTTACTAACTGGAACGTACAAGTCAAAATCTAGATGCCTGTACGGCTTTATAATGTCCCACGGTCTGGAAATAACAAATCCAACGGTTTCGTAGTAGTCTCTGGCAGACGACTTAATTAAAGGTTTCGTTTTGTTCACAATCGTTGAAAAGCGCTTGGATAAGTACTCAGTCTTAAGAAGTGTCTCTATATCGGTTATAACTTTGTTTTGTCGAATCTCTGTTGAAGTCTTCTTCAAAATTCCTGCAAAATATATCAAACATACTTGTTAGCTGCTTAAAAAGATAAAATAAATGTTACTGAGTAAAAACATCATTTCTCTTTTTGTTGCTTTTGCGTCAGTAGCCACTATGTCATTGCCTGGGTTAGTGATTCTGCAACACAACAACAGAAGCTTAGCCAGTCGTCAAATACCACATGAAACCCAGAAAAGGTTCAGAACATTATCGGAAACAATTAAGAGACAGCTGAAAAACTTAATTTCTTGATAATATTCAAACACTAGATACCTGTGTGACAAGCTGCTAGTATTTAATTTGTAACACTGACTCAAAATTCGATAGAACGCATAAATAAAACACTCTAAACTAGATTCACACTGTTTTCTTAAGGATCGATCTACTATAAATTTCATCCCCTTCCATGTTTTAGTTCCATGAAACCACAAAAAAATACAGGCGCTTGATAAGCTTTTTTTTTGTTTTAAAAGTAAAGGATTTTTTTATATTTCAACTTCGTTAAAGATTTTTGTGCCGAGAACTTAATGTATATATAGTTTGCAAATACACAACCACGGGCAGATTTTCTGGCTGCAATTTGCCATTAATTTTAAGTCAATCATTTCTGACCTGAAAGACATCAATGACGTCAGTGCAAAGTGATATACTCATCTAGCAAGTGATAGAGTCGATTTGAAAACATTCCAAACTTTTGTTACGCTATAAACTTCAGTGAGATCTGCATGTATAACGGTTTTGTCAGAATACTTTTTAACTAATGATGAAAAATTTGGGAAAATGCAATTTAGCAAAGTTTTAGGTTAAAGAAAACATATAAAATCATATGTGTATATAAATTTCAGCCGCAGGCCATGCGTTGTTTGTAAATCGATCTAAAGATCTATTTAAACAGTGCACTGCTCAGCTTTTTTCGTTTGATCTGTATATATGAAAAGCTTTGCGAACAAAAATAAGAATTTGATAAGCCTCACTGAGTGAAAATATTGAAAAAATAGTTGAAACTTGGTATTATTCCGTGTTCCAATGGATGAAACTGCAGCTAGTGTTCTTGTTCTTTTAAACTGATGCTGAGTCGTTGTTGAATATCTTCAAAACACAGCCGAACGCAGCTATCATACTGAGCATCATAAACCAACCATTTTCAAAGAAAATAATCTTTTTTGATTCAAAATCATGAATTTACTTACAGTTAACGTCTGATGTGTTCTCATTTTTGCTAAGTATTTTCAAAATATGCGAAAACAAGCTCTGGGGGTTGAATAAAGCTTGTTTGAATTTTATAGCTACGTAGTTCTTGTTTACAACCCAGCACACACGTTCGCTTGTTCTCATCTTAAATTTTGTATTTGCCGTGGCAATTGCTTATAAAAACATACTTCATCCAAGTTCATCCAGTCGGCTGTCGTTCCTCCGAACACATCATTTTTTACAGCGCTAGCTCCAGTTTAATGAGTACATTTCCTGTTTTACCATTCACGTTACGAAAAGACAAACGAGGGATATTCCTCCAAATATCTTTATGTTTATGTGATAAGTAGGCTAAATACACAGTTATATAAAGCAGTTATTTATCAGCTCAGTAAAGTTACCCACCTTGCGCGATACTCAATCCAAAGACTGCGTCCAAATTGATGCTTTGATAGGCACTTTCATAATAACATGTAAGTTTCTTTAGAGCAGAGAATAACTTTTGACTCATTTCTGTTTTGCTAGTAGTAGTAGAAACGTGTTTATCGCCACAAATTAGAAGAAAAGATAGAACAAGCCAGCCAAACTGCATTTCTCACCAATAATAATCTGATACAAAATGCGGTCTAAAATAATTCAACTTGCGAAGATGATCTACTGAATTAGAGTTGAATAACCTTGCCAACAATCATTTAAAGATACTAAAATAGAACCTGTAAATCTTTATGGCGACTAATTTTGAAATACCCAACCTTAACAACTTTTCTTGCTCGAGGAAAAGGTTTAACTATATTGAAGCGCCTTCCGTTATGTTTTGAAAAGAGCTCCTTCTGATGAGAATAATGTAGTTTGATACAGTGCATGATTTGTGACGAACTAGCGATACCAGGGAAACAAACTTGAGCTATTTCTAAAAATATTATAACCGGATCTAAGTGTTTTATTTTAAGAATTTTTTTGGCAATAATTCGATTGTTTAAGGGCACGTTTTTCGTTCTACAAAAGCCACGCGCTTTTTAGTCTAATCTAGTTTCCGACCGGAACACTGTCACCGAACATGTCACAGAGGACCCGGCGCCATGACAGTCCGTTCCTCCTACAAAAGTCAAAAGTTACTGAAGTTCTTTCAGAGAGCGAATGGCCAAAATAGAAACAATATCGTGAACTACTCACCTTTTGCTTCAAAGCTGTTTCTAAGAAGCATAAGTGGCTTCTATTCTTAAATTTCTATAGCACTGTAATTTGCGAATTCACTCTCTCAAGTGTTCCCCATTGATCTTCACAGGTGTTGAATATAAATGGTTTCTTTTTGAGATAAGCGTAACTTTAGGCGGTGAGGTGTACCGATTTAATCCAACATTTTTGAATCTCATTTCCTTCTTTCCACCCAAAACAAACAGGATCAAACCAGAAATGACTGGAAAACAGGGAAACTAACGCTTCGCTTTAGAATTAGCAGTGAAATGATAACATGAAATAAAGATTTGGTCACAAATGGTGAGTCAAAGAAAACTTTGAACTGTTCTATGAAAACTATAAAATGTAAGTTTGTTTTAAACATGTTACTGAATACTCTCAAAAATTACAGACAACGAGGTTAAAAAAAACTGACGAGCGAGATAAAAAGGAAGCCCTGAAACATATTTTCAAAGACAAAAATCATGTCCGATCACTTGTTTTAACAATATTTGCCCCATCAGGGGCAAAATGAATGTAAAGTCGATGTTGGGTAGCCGATTCGGTGTTTATCGATAAAAAGATCTGTAAGTTTTACCAAAACGTGCCTTCTTCTTGGCGTATTGAGAAATTACCATTAAGCTGTTTACTTCTAATTTAAAGTAATCTGCTATATCACTTCCTTTGTTTGTTCAGCCATACACAGCAAAAAATCAGTTTTTCGGCCACGATCCAGTTTTCTTCAGTAATTTCAACAACTTTCAGCAAACTAAATATAAATAATTTTGCCTATGAAATTTCCAATTTCTTCTAGTCTACTGTAGGCCTTTTCAGTATGCACAATGGAGTCTGTTTTCTCATGAGACACATAAAAAAGAATTCGGAACATTAAGGCGAATTTGGTGTTATGTTTCGTGTTTGCGCTATTTTTGAACTGAAATTTTAGAAATGTATTTCAGGCACAAAATTCGTGCGCGCTTGGTCTCCTTGCTTAGTTATGCGTTAGATTTGTGCGGAGAGACCGCATCAATCAAACATCAAGATTAAAGTCCCGTTTACACGAGCAATTTTCCTTGACAAGTTTGCCTTAACGAGCAAAAACTTCTCGTGTAGATATAATAGATGGAGAAAAGTGAAGAATTTTTCCTTGTCAGGGAAAAACTTTCCTTGACAAGGAGAAAATGTCAAGTCCTGAAATTTGCTCGGGTAGACGGATAACAAGGAAAATGTGACAAAGATATGATGCTAAGGGACAACTGAAAAACTTATTCTTCGTCTACACGAATAAAGAAACCTTGTTAATGAAAAATTATAAAAGAAAACTTGCTCATCGTTTGGACGAGCCATAAAAATTGTCAGGAAACTTGTGAAGGAAAAATTGCTCGTGTATTAACAAGGCTTAATTGTCAAGGAACAACAGAATATAAACGATTTAAATTCTGTTGGAGTAACTAGCTTAAAGCACAAAGTTAACGTGTTCTTAGAAAAGCGTTATCCAAACTGTTTAAAATTTAGCCGTGGGCTTTAATTAAATTCATAAATGAGGTAAGGTAGAGTATGAACGACCTCTGCACTAAATTCATACAGCTGTCATATAGGGAAGATTATAATAAGTGGCAAACGATTTTGACTAACTTTTAGGAAAAAAAAGGCCAATACTTCCAAAGAGTCTTGTTTTAAAATCATTCGTGTTGAAACGCTTTATTTTCTTGACAATTGTAGCACACTTTGTGTCATAAGTCGTCTGAAAACGGGAAGGCGCGCATTGCAATCAATGGTCCCTCAATGCATCGGTCTGCTAGTGAAGTTGATGTTCACTATTCACTTTTATGATAAAGATTTGATAAAACTCGTGCCCTGATTGGTCAAAAATCCATGTTTTAAGTTTAACAGATTGAAAAAGAAAAAGCGTGTTTTATTGTTTTCGGCACATTACCTCTTGTCAACATTTTTGTTAGAGTTGGCAACAAATATTTTTATAGAAGAAATTTGCAGTTCAGTTCTCTGCGAAGAAGCGAAAACAGCAGTTTCGCGTTTGTTGAGCTATCGTTTGTCGATCTGCTTCGATTGCCTGTTCTCACGGCGTTTAGAGTTGCATGTGTTGTAAAAGGCCTATAAGACGTGAATTAGACTGTGATTTAGCACTTTGGATGGGCAATTGAGAAAACCTACCTGCGGCTAATTTTTTTTACATTCCCTCTCACGTCCCGAAATGCCCGTTGTGTTTTATTACAGTCTTACACACGCTTTTTTTTTTTTTTTTTTTATCAGAACAACTTTATAAGGACAACGAAGTTATGATTGGCCAAAAAACTAAGCGCATTTTAGGAACAAACTTGGCAAGGCCTGGGGCTGGATTGCTGATTTTTACTAGATTGCTCGGATCTTTACTAAGCTTCGATATTTAACTGAACAATACAGAATGAATAAGAAATGCTTCGCGGTCATTTGTCATCACTACACTGGAAATCGTCTCTGGAAAATGAATTGGCTGCAAATCCCACGATAAGTCCGCAAGGATGAATTGGTCAAATTCGTTCTCCAATGCGTGTATTGCAATACTTTAGGCTTAGTTTTTCTTCGACTTAAACTCACATAGAAAAAAAGAACAATTTAAGGACAATTTGAGGCTCAAATCGCCAAAAATTAAGATTAATGAGCCTCGGCCAGACTTACTGGTTCTTGTAAAAAGAATAGCGTATACACGGCTAAAGCTTCTTACAGTAGGGTCGCGTTGAAACAGCTTTATGGAAGCAATAGCTGTCCGGCATAGCAAATGTGAAAAGTCAACAAAGTGTTGTTACTATCTATAAAAAAAAACAACGAAAGGCAGCTGATTATTATATCGTTTGTATTTTCTTCTTATTAGGAATAAACATGCTTTTTTTTTTAAGAACCAGTAATTTTTGGCTGAGGTTGGACTTTTCTTAAACTTTTTGGCGATTTCAATCTCAAATTGCTCTAAAACTGTTTTTATTTCCTGATATTCCCAAACAGTGGATTCGTCACCCAAAACAATAAAAAGGCGATAAGAAATCTTATCACGGTACGCGACAAATAGAGAATACTTTATGGAAATTGCGCGCGATGGATTGTCTCACAGCGTGTACTTGACTTTACTTTTAACGACATATCGATAACAGAACAAAACGCCACAAGTTTGACCACAGACAAGCTCCGTCGTTATACATTGCTCCTTATAGTTTAACTCTTTTGCAATTCGCTGATTAACACGTATACATTCAGCTTATGAATATTTATCAAAGCTCCATCCGGACCGTTGCCCCTCAATTTGCCCATTCACTTTGAAAATTATTTCAAATCGCTTTAGCCACAAAATTGCAAACCGGTTAAGACGTGTCAACGATTGTCATTCTATCGATAATTTGACTTCTATGGTTTTAATACAGCAAGGTCAAGGCAAACGGAAAGCAAATAGATTTTTGTAGTCTGTCATTTACTAGCAGTGACACTATGCCACTTTACGACAGCATCACAAATGGAAGGCGTTCTTTATCAGATTAATTTGATAATTTTTCAACTTTACTCATTTGAGCGCTCAGCTGTGCTGTTATTTTATAGTATAATACAGTAAATAGCTATCTTTTTCCATTAGTGCGCTAGTTTTTTATTTATCGTCAAGATTTTGTTCCTGTTTTACAGTTTCTCTTATTTCCTAGCTAGCTCACTATGACCGACAAGCCAGTTTTAGAGTTAATCGATGAGAGACTCGTTCTGTTCTAAACGCAACATGGAATGACGCGTTTTGTAGCCTGACCATTTTTTTTACTTTTTTTTACTTTTCTGTTTCCCTTTTACGGTTTCTCTCATTTTCTAGCTCTCTATGGCCGGCTATCAAGTCTTAGGTCAATCAGTGAGTGATTCATTCTTTTATCTTGTCTAAACTCAACTTGGAAAGAAGCTTTAGTAGATTTAGCTGGCCAATATTAGTGTCAAGTTGATATCAGCTTTTCCGTCACAAATAACATTGTTAGTTTTCTATTTTAGTCTGAACGTAGTACAATTTAAACTTTTTCATATCTTTGGATTAGTTCTTCATCTTTGGAATGTTAATCGCGTTGATCCAAGAACCTTGCAAAAAAAAATAACAAAAACAAAAAAACATTCATTTTGATAAGATTTTTATGATAAGTATCAAGGACCAAGAGTCTAGAAAAGATAAATCGGTTTAAAGTTATTTCGGGTCTTGCAGCAGATAAAGTTTTATTTACTCGCAACAAGGAACTATTTTAGAAAAAAAATGTATAAATAGGTTTATACTCTGGCAATGGTACGCCGCCACCTGAAACGATCAGCAGCCAGGTCTTCTCAGGTGTCAGCGTTGATGCCGACAGTTTTCATGTCTCGTTTTCAAAAGTCTTTGTAGCGAAGCTGTGGGCGGCCTTTAGCCCTTGGGCAAGTTGTTGTTCACCGTAGAGGAAATCTTTCGAGATACAACTTGGTTAACCCAGTTGGTAAGGCACCAGTCTGTTGTGCAGGAGGCCCGAGTTCGATTTCCAGTACCGGACTTTCACTCAGGGTCTTAAAATAACTGAGGATCGAGAAGTTGCTGCCTTTGCTTCAACATATGCAAACGGCTAAACCCTCGCGTCTTCTCGATCAAACACGTTAGGTCGTAGGTCCCGGCTGGCAGACCTCGATCGCGCGAGGGACCTCGAATCGTATTGCCTGTTCTCCCGTGACTCTTTGAGTCGAAACGTACAAAAAATAAAACAAAACGTGGGGTACACGTGATCCATTCAATGAGACGGGCAATGCTGTTGCGAACTTCCCAAAACCTTTTTAGCTCCGCGTCTAAGTATCGAGAAGTGAAAACATGACACAGTAGCTCATGATTCGAACACAGAGGTTGATGCTAATGCTTTTTAGTTGTTCAAGAACCTCCGAATGAATTGTTGTGCTCCAGTGAAAAATCTTATATTTTTATTTTGTATAACAAAAAGGTATAAACAAGCAGATACAGTAGCTTTAAAAACATACAGAACTTTATTGGTTATTTGTCAAACAAAGCCATATTTTTTCCTCAAAAATTAGCTTTGTACTTATAATGTTTTGCAAAAACAAATTTGAAATATTATTTGCAAATATCTTGAGCGCTTTCAATACTTAACAATTTTGCCTATCACGATTTTTTTCCCTTCAATAATGCAAAACATTCTCTTTAAACAAAAATCGTTTGTTTTTAACGCTTAAGTATTTGTGTCTTTGATTGTTGTCCATTTTTCGTTAAAAAATATTGTTCTAAATAATTTAGCAAAGCAAAAGTGCCGTTAAACATTTACTCGTTCATATATAATACAACATAAAATTGCAAAACAGAGACTTCACTAAAATAACTAAGCCCACTATAGTTACAAATATGATTACAAAAAAGCAAACATTTTATAATTTATAAAATTCCTAAAGGACAGTTTTTTTTAACTGACCAGAGACGATCTGTCCGTGAGCATCATTTTGTTGGATTTGCGTGAAAGAGAGAGCGGGGGCGGTGTGGCTCGAGTAGTAAAGCAAAATACCCTTCATCATATACCAAAAATGGACAATTTCTTAGACTTTAGCTTAAATAGTTTTACTTGAAATCAAATAAATCTTGGAGTGCTCTCAAATGAAAAAAAGTTAGAGAAGAAAAGGTATTGACTCGAACAAAAATCAACGTGTCTTTTAGTCCAAAACAGATGCAACAAACATCACCTGCACTGAGTTCCTAGATCCGGTTTAAATTTTGCTTTAGGGTTAAAAAAAATGTTTTCTGAGCTAAAATGGTATTACAGATGTAAAATCACGTAAGTCAATTCCGAAAGAACTATAGAGAGCCTCACATGTACTAAATTTTAAGGTTTTCCGTAAAGATAGAAGACATAAATCATTATATGCCGACAGTAAGTCGAATTAAGCTTTCCTTGATCAAGGAAAAAGAAATTTTGAATATATTTAGAATTTTGTTTTTTGTGATCTATACTATTGCTTTCTGTTCATGTTCTTTTCTCATTGTTATTCACCGCGGAAGCTCAAAGCGAAAAATGTGTGGGTGTATATTATTTCCTACGAAAACAACACAAACATAGACAATTTCCCTAAATTACTTTCCGAAATCTTCATGCGTTTTAAGTAAGATACACTCCTTTTTTTTTCAAACGAACGTCTTAAGCTTTTGGCCGATGTTGAACTTGCTCTTAATTATTTCCAGAGTTTTATTCTCAACTACGCCTAAATTGTTCTTAATATAAACATTTTCTTCTTTTTTTGTTTCTTTTTGTTTCTTTTTTTCAATTTTTTTTCTTAATAATGTTAAAACTGTACACTTTTTACATAATTATCAACTTATTACAAAATTGGCTGCAATATATATATATATATAGCTCATCATATAACGCGCGTGTTAATTGGTTAACTACAGTGGGTATTTTTTGTGGAATGACAGAAGAGTGCGGATTTCGTGAGAACTATCGTTTACGCAAACATGAAATGAATGCTTCATTTCGACTGAAAATAAAAGTTGTGAATGGCAAACTCTAAATTTACTACCGAAAACAAATAATTTCTAAATTTTGAGCTCAAACTTCCGTTTTTTGAGCGACCAAAAACTGCTAACTTTAGGCTTAGCGAGCACTAGCCGTCGACGACTCGAACTTCAACGTTCAGGTAAACAAGACAGTTGTAAGAAATTTAAAACCACTTAATGTAACAAAAATGGATAACTTGAAATATCTGAGTGAGTTAACAGTACATGAAAAGGCTGATTCGATTAAGAGTTATACATCCACAACTCACAGAAAAAGCATTGAAGAATGTCAAACATGTTAGCCGGATTCAGCAAGTCAACAGCAGCCGACGCAACAACAAGCAAAAGTGCCGCACTGAACCAAACTCAGTTTAGTTCTACTTTTTCCCACAAACGAGCGTTGCAGGTCCGCCATAAGACCAGAACAGCGTTTCCTCAAATAAATTTCTTGACAGATACTTAGGGAGGTTTGTTCAGTGGTGCAACTTTTAACAACTCTTCAGTAAAAATCTGTCGCCATTCATCATCACCACGCGTAAATACATCTAAGAGCCAGTGATTTATTTTTTCCTTCGGCTTTCGCTTTGTTATTCTAAAAAGTGACCAAACAAGCTCTCAGTTTGAGATTGTCCTTGATTTTAAATCATAACAAAAAGTCCTTTTCAGAAACAATACTCAATACTTACTTATTTTGAGGTTATGACTTTTTGTCGACGTTTCTTTGTTCGACAGAGTTGGTTGTGGAGGTCAAATTCATTGTCTTGTAATTCACAACTTATTAATCCTTGTCAAACATCTGAGTTATTGTCATTGTATGTTAAACAACAAATAATCCATTTTTAACTTTAGATCTTTCTATTTTCCTGTGAGAGTACATTTCAATGAGTAGTGAAATTGATTTCACCATATGCATTTCCTTGTCATGACTGTGAGCGCTGCACTACACTGATTGGCTGATGAAAAAGACAGCTGAGCATAGAATTGGCTTCCTTAAAGTGCGTTTGCACATGAACGCCTAACCAAAATGTTTGAAGAAATAAACTGCTATGCGATTCAAGGAAAATCCACTGCCTGACTCGTGAATTCCACGCTAAGTTTCACTTGAAGAATTGATATCGCTCTCGGTCCTTCGCGTGAAATTTAGCGTGGAATTCCCTCGTCAAGCAATGGATTTACCTATAATATATATTTTGAATAAAGAGAGAGAAAGCTTAGTGTTTGCCACTTTTTTCTGAAACTAATAGAGCATTCTTTTGTTAATTTTATTTGACTTTCTAAATATAAACATACATGATTGGTGTACACACTTTCTAAATTAGAACAACTTTAAAAGGACGAGTCTCGGAAAAATTTACTGGTTCTCATACAAAAAGCGTGTATTTAGTTTCGTTTTCTTCTCAAACGCAAAATAAGCTTATAAAGAAACGAAATGAAAGAATCCAAAGTTTTGTGCCGTAGTGTAGCAAAGAGAAGCCAGCCCTTCCTCAGCCTCGGGTGAGTTCTTGTTGCGTGCATGTTAATAAATATTGGCCAATTTTTAGTTTGACGTTTTTACTAAAAACTAGATTCTTACAAAAACATGTATTTATGAAACAGTGTATCTCAAGGGACAGCAGGCTCTCGGGGATCTTGTCTATTTGGTTGTAATATTTGTTATGTTCTCTAGTAGTGAAATTAATAAACAAGAAACTGGACCCGCAGAGGCCAGTCGAATCGTTTAGAATGAAATTTTCAAGCAGATGTTAAATTTGATACGGCAGAATATAGTTTTGAAGAAGCTTTATCAGTGATAGAATATTTAAGAAGTGCTTTCATGCCGAAACTCAAATTAACAATAATGTAAATTAAATTGAATAAACAGAGAATATACTATCGAAATTGCATAAACTTCGCATGCTTCTAACTCCCTTTTCTCCATTTTGAAACCAATGCAGTCACGTTTGCATTCTCCAAAATTAGATAAGAACTCTGAAAAAAAGATAAAAGGGTTTATGTGCACTCCACACTATATGCACTCTTTACGGAAAACGAAAGAAACCTGTGAACTCGGCTCGGAAAAAGAAAATTGTGCACTCCGTACAAAAAAATCATTTTAAACACGTTGTAAGGGCGAGGTTCAGAAAAATATACTGGTTCTTGATATAAAACAAAAAAAAAGCGTGTGAATCATTCTACACATAGTTGTTTATACTGAACTTTATGAATGGACTCTAGCCTCTGATTCCCGGCAAGACCTTGGTTTTAATTCCTACCATATACTGAACGTGCTACGTAAGCGCTCACAAACCAAGATGACTAAAACACTAAAATAGTTTACCACTTCCTGTGTATTTTGTTTAGAATCACATAGTTCACCATATAACGTACGTGCTCATCGTTTAACTACAGTGGGTATTCTTTCTGGAATACCCACAGTTTTGTTAAAAGCAGTATGCTAATTGGATGACAAAGGATTGTGGATTTCGTTAGAACCAATATTTACGCAAACATGAAATGAAAGCGTCATTTCGACTAAAAATAAAGGTTGTGAATGGCAAACTCTAAATTTTCTATTGAAAACAAACAATTTCAAAGTTCTGAGCTCAAGTTTCGTTTTTAGAGCGACCAAAAACCATTAACTTTACGCTTAGTGAGCACTCGCCGTTGACGACTCGATCTTCAAGTAAACAAGACAGCTCTATTGCTTATAAGGAATTACAGAAAATCCACATAATGTAACAGAAATGGTTAACTTGAAATATCTGAGTGAATTAACAGTACATTAAAACGCTGATTCGATTGCGAGTTACACAGCCAGAATCTACAGAAAAAGCAGTGAAGAATGTCAAACAAATTAGCCGAATTCAGCAAGTCAACAGCAGCCGGCGCAACAACAAGCAACAGTGCCGGCACTGAAACAAATTAAGTTTAGCTGTACTTTTCCTCACAAACGAGTGTAGCAGGTCCGCCAGAAGGCCAGAACAGCGTTTCCTCAAGAAAATTTATTGACAGATGCTTAGGTTTGTTCAGTGGTGCAACTTTTAACAACTCTTCAGTAAAATCTGTCTTTCGAGATATATTTTCAATATGCAAGTCCCATTCAAAAAAAGTTGGTCGATTTTAACTCCAAGAAATTTTGTGCATGTTGCTCTTTTTAGGAAATTACCCTTCGAAAAACATAAAGTATTTGGAATATTTTCGTAGAAATCGGTTCATTTTAGAGGGAATTTTAAGAATGCGTAGGAAAATTATTATATGATTTCAAACCCTTAAGTTATAATCATGATTCAGTAAAAACCCACCTATAAGAACCTAAATTCAAGCCATCATAGTTAGACTGCAACTTTCATTTTTCAACCCCCTCCATTTTTTATATGAATCTATGTTAGCCTACCATTTTAAAAAATTTCTTCTTTCGCAAAAGGCACAGATTGATGAAGACGAACATTAGTCTTGACTTAAGTCAATAAGGTTAAAAAAATAAATTAATATGAAATGAAAACTATCTCACGTCTGCGCCAATACTGGATTACACAATGCAACTGAACTAAGTTGCAAGTGTTTCTCTCATTTTGCAAATCAGAGTTTTAGAACCACAAGAACCACATTGAAAATTTCTCGCATCAAGGTCATAGAGCAATGGTTTTGTGCTAAAATTAATATATTCAAGCGCCTCTAAAAATCTGCCATGTAAAGCTGTATTTTGGATTAATTAGTGCACTCCCTTCTGCAGCTGCCTACTTGGGAGTTTCTCAATAGAACTCTGGCTTAATAGTTTGAGGTACCAGTCAATCCACAGGGATCTCCAGTCCAGTTCACCCCGGCCAGCATTATATTGGTTAACGATACAATCAGCCTCCATATGGCCACTATTCTTAAAGAGTTTTGTTAAAAAATTTTGAAAATTGGTGCATAATTATAACGTATTGTTTATCGCAAACAAGTATTATATGTATAACACACGTTTTATTACGAACAGGTACTCTTTGTTTTAATGCTGATAACTCACAATTTTCGAAAAACAGAGAATAGCAGCTATGCGCAGTCACTTAGACTTTTTTGATTTTTAAAATTGAAAAACTGCTTAGCATTTTTGTGTCACTTTACCGTTTTGTTGGCCTGAAGAAATTGTTTTTCTTGTAGACGACAACCGGAAACCCAGCCAATTAGTGTAAAGTCTAAGGACTCGTTTTGTAAAAAGGAATGCAAAGGCAATATAAGCACCTTGAAGGCTGCAGCTGATAACAAAAAGGTAACCAAAATACCACTTTAGCGGTATCAGGAATCCAAACAGCCAGGTGAAGCCCATCAGTGTTGCAAGAGGTGCAAATATTCCAAGATCTGTTTTAGCTTTTTTCTCCGTAGTTGCCATCCTCGATTTTTTCATTGTTTCTTTAATAGCTTTAACAGTTAGAACGAACACAACTGCATTGTACACAAGCATCATAATCAAAGGTATTCCAAATAAGTACAAGTTGTAAGATTTACTTCCTATCCAGCAGCCTTTGACGCCGTAACTAATGGCAACAAGGTTTGTTCGGTCCAGTGTAAGACAAATTATGCAAGACACCAACGGAAAAAACCATCCAATCAGCATTGAACGTAAGCAATATTTCCGCTTTCCTCTTCTTGTCAAACGATTGGTACGTTGGCGTCCTGTTTTCGTGAAAACACACCAGGTGTCTGTGGCAATAATGGACATCCAGGCAAAGGACGACAACACGACAAAATGGAGGACTGACGAGAAAGCAGTACGCAGTATTAAGCTTGAAGTCTGCTCGATGCAACTTATCCATATTAAATTCAATAGTACGATGGATAGCGACAAGTTTATCAAGTTAATTCCCGGAATAGTGCGAAGTTCATCAAAAAGAAAATACGTTATTAGTAAGGCAAACAACAAAACTGTAGATGATATTAAGCCAACATCTGTCAAAATGGCTAGTACGTTGTCCTGACGAAAAGTTGTCCAATTTAGGGAAATGTTCATGCAAATCCAAAACGTATTGCTACTGTTTTCGTATGTCCCTTCACTGTAAAGCTTTCGTCGAACCCTCCATTGAATTGATCGATTTGGAAAAACTTTAACTTCATGCTGAGGAAGTGATATAACGCTTCCATTCTTGCAATTAAGGCTTAAAAGTTTTCTGCACACGGTAACTGTTTCAACGCTTCCATTGGTGGCACCATTTTGATAATAATTGAGTTCCTTTATCACCTCTTTGGTCCTATTAATGTAAATTGCGGGTTCTGGAATTTTTATTACAGTGTAATCTTGGCGGGAAAACGTCTCTACGAAGACACACGTTAATCTCCTAGCCGTCACTTTTATAATGCGGTAGTTTCTACAACCTACGGAAAAGTTAATTGGCTTTCTAAAGCTCAGCAGATCTTCCAAACGTAATTTGCCAACATCTCTTAGGCGTTTTTGTTTTGGCTCTTATTTTCCCTTAATATCAAATAAAATGCAATAAATTTCGTTGGTCTTTTTTATGTTGGAGTTTGAAAGTAAAAAGGGACTAGCCTCAGTTAAGAAAATGAAATCATCTAAAAATCTCTGAGTGTCATTAGAAGAGTTTGATTGACTTGTACAATGTTTCTTTAGCTCATTCAAATCTTTTATCCAAACGGAAATTTTGTACGTATCTAAACCAGTCGCTGTTGGTACATTTCGGAAATCTGTACGACAAAACTCGAGTTTGGGATCATACACTGTGTTTTCTGGACACGCAATGTCTACAATGGTTGATGGTGGCTGATCAGAAAACCCGAAATCCATAAGAACAGTTAGGGATGCACCACAACGAGAACAATTATTTGTATATGTTGTTGGCCATGATCCGCATGAAACACCTGTTTCTAAATGACACAAGGCACAATAGACATTTTTGAAGCTGTAGGTCATTTTTCCCTGGCTAGAAACAATTCCTGTAGGACCATCAAGACAGCCTCTTCTGATGACCTCTGGAGATGGTCTCGAGCATGCCTTGAAAACTAGGTGAAAACAGTATCTCCTTTGATGAAAACGTTTCGGATTCCACGTTGTGTTACAATAAAAGACTAAGAATCTTAATAAATCTTCGTTATTTTAATGTCTGGGAGGTGACACATCACATTTAAAAACCTGATTATAAAAGCTAAGTTCATCATCGGGAACTCCATGGCAGAGGGAGCAAAATCGGTTTTTGTAGGTTGTGCCATCTCGTGAGACCACAGGGTTGGTTTCTCTTTTGTTTGTGTACGACGTGGAAAAATCCTCTATACATTTTTGCTGGATGCTTGTATTTCTCCAATTATCAGGGCAGTCAGCGACCATCCATATTCCGTCGGCTCCTACAGGGAAATTTTTCTTGAATAGTGGCAAAACACATTTGAATGCGCCAGATGGGATCCAGGTTTTACTGAAGGAAGTAGAATTAATTTCTAACGTAGAGTCATTGATGGCAGAAATGTTCCCGCAGTGCGTTCGGTAGTCGTAGCAACAGTCACCAAAACTGTCACAATAATCGTCGCAGTAACAAGAAAGATAGGAGGAGCTTACTGTTCCGAGATCTCGTCCCTCTAAACATCGCTTCTGACAAGAAAGACGATCATCAGGACAGCTGATGTTAATTTTCTGATATGAGGCAATAATGGCTTGAGTAGATGTCGCAGTCAGTTGGTTAACACTCCGATCTGAAATGAGTCCAGTTGTTGTCCGTTGTACTTGTGAGTTCCCTTGCAATTGGCCAGAACCAAAATCTCTATTTAAAACGAGTTTAGACCCCCTTCTTAGGCGTTTCCTTCTTAAGGTTAAGAACGCATCGGAACCATCTTCGTTTACAAAACGTTTTTTGTCAGGGAAAGAAACTATACCTTTACTTATCTTTTCTCCGCCAGAGATCATGCTTTTTGAGTAACTAGTGATATTGATAAAGGCAGTTTCCACTACCGCTAACTCCTTCTTCGGGGTCACGCTATCCAGAGTGCTTGTCAACTGAAGGAAGATCAAAAAGGCCTTAAACCCCAACATAGCTTATTGGTCAAATATTTCTAAGTAATTTCCCAACGCTACTCTTTGGACACCTGGAACGAAGTTTACTGACTTGCCTCCTCAGAAAAAGACCAGCGACTGTTGCCTTTAGTCTCCAAGCCCCTATAAAACAAAACGTAAAGCAAAAAAATCGGTAAAAAAATGTTTGATCAAGAAACTGGAAGTCTGAATGCTATAGAAAAGCTGATAAATGGCAACTGCCAAATATTAGGTCAGGTATTAAACCATTACTAACCATCGGGCTCAAAACCACACCTTGTGTTGCTGAAATTAGCTTCGTCTCTGATCTTCAAGCGGTCCAAAGCATCTGTTAGAAGGAGAAGCTCTGCAACAAAGCAGATCCAATTTGCAGTACAGTACTTAGAAATGCCGCACTAAATAATTTCGCGCAATTAAACGAAACTCATTGAAGATGGCTTCTTTCTTTTGTGTTGAAAGGTGCACAGGTGCAAAGAACATGTTGTCAGATGGAAAGGCAAATATTTCTATTTTAAGCGTTTTTTTCTTTAGTATTGTTTCTGTTCAGGGTGTAGTTTTGCTCTGATTGTTACAAATAAACTCGTAGTTAATCTCACTTCGCTGCAGTTTCCACACTAGTAGAAATTCAATCTGCGGACATCATACCTCAACTTTATATTCATGAGCAAACGTCTTAAATTCAAACAATTATCTACAGTAGGGAATTGCAACTTTGCAAGCAATAACTAACTCATTACTTCCTTTCCTGCTGTTATTTCCCTTTTGTTTCATTAGGGCTGTTTATGGACAGATAATTTAGATGCAATTTAATAACCCTAGCTATTTCAGCCACACTGTGGCGTCGAAATTAAAAGTTTTGAAAAGTCGACCAATTGTCGGTCTTTCACCATCCTTCAATTCTGAGCCAGCAAACGCGAGTTGCCTTTAATTATCAACATTCGGCTTGCGACATATTAGAAACGAACCTTGTTCTTTAATTGACAATATCATTCTGTAGCCAAGCTACTGAGAAATTTACAGGGTGGTGGAAGTTGAGAAAATCCCAAATTAGCCCCAGCCTCCAGTTCAAATACAAAGTAGCCAAAAACACGTAAGTGAATTCAGTTTTAAGCAGCTGAAAAACTCCGCCCTGATCACGAAACAATACTAAAGGTTTTAATCTCCTGAACATTTAATTACTGAAAAATGCTTGAAACAAAAACTTTTCCCGAACACATTTAAAATGGTTCGTGTCAACATTTTAGCTGCAGTTGTGCAAACTTTAAAACAAAAGAAGTACATTTTCCTTAATTGTTCATAATTATAGTGCGGCATTTCTAAGCATTGGTTACAAATTAGATCTGCTTTGTTACAGAGCTTCTCGTTTTAACAGATGTATTGGGCTTTCAATCGTTTATTAGCAAGAGTTTTGTCCACACTGATGGTTACAGACTGCTTTGAGTTCCTGAAAAAAAAGTAAATTTTACAGTGACGGAGTTTCTACTTATGTTTAAAAATGTATCCCTGAAGCTATGAAAACAAAAAACGCACAAGTTCAGGTCAATGCTGTGTGCTCCTGGTTTCTTTTTTTTTTTTCATTTTAAACCAAACAAAGCTATCTTAACCCAAATACAGTAAAGGGAGTATCTTTCCCAACAAAGACAATTTGGAGCGGGCCATAACATAAGGTTATCTTCGAACCGAAGACTGTAAAAAATGAAACAGAAATTGTCGTACACGCAAAGTATACTGTTTCCTAACCTTATCATATTTCAAAAGTTGCTTAAAGTTAATTAAAAAAGCTGCTTTAAGTTAATTTCCTTTCTTTAGTTGCTGTTTGTTTTTCATCTTGCACCTGCCAGCAGAAAACTGGTTAGCTATGTATTTTGAATTTCTTTTCTTGATTATAAAAAAAATGATGGCTAAACATACTAAATTTTTGTTACTTAAAATAACCTTAGTATTGCTGAAGAAAATCACTTTACTTCATCCCTCCTTTTCAGGTCCCATGGCATCTAACAAAACACTTTTCTGAAAGCTGCCAAAGTTTTTTAGAAGTGAACTAGAGCTCGAGTAAAGATATGATTTTCAAACCGATTTTGATTTAGTGACCTTGTGTTTTCATTCTTGCAGCTATTATTTGTACGCTATCTAAACAAAAGCAGCAACGTTTTTCTTTTCTTTAACTGTGTTCTTGATTGCCAATCGTCTCAAAAACGCTCCCTATGTGGTATTTGTTTTACATTTTAGACCGAACAATGTTGTCTTGACCAAGAAACAGTATTAAAAGAGAGTTTGCTAAGAACATTTCGGCGCAGGTCACGAGAAAGTTGTTTCAAACCAAAGAATGTAAAAAGAGAAACTGCCTCACCTGATGCAAAGCTGGATTATTTCCAAACTTCCGTAAACTTGACTCCTTTAAAAGGTTTTTTAAATCAATTTCCTGTTTTTTAGTTTTAGTTAGCTGCTGTTTGTTTTCCGTTCTTCAACTGCAAGAAGAAAACTGGTTGCGATTGGCTGTACTTTAAATTTTTTTGCTTGATTGAAACATTATTTAAATATGTACAGCTACCTTAGTAGATATTGTTGAAGAAAATCAATTTACTTCTGCCCTGCCTGAGCTTTTAGAAGCAAACTTGTTACAACTGAAGCAAAGAAGCGAGTAAAAAACCTATTTTGTTTTAGTGGAAAAGTTTGTCACTGTTATAGCTCTTCATATACTACTTCAATAATATACAGCAAATATTTTTGGGTCAGGTAAAACCCGCAAATCAGTGGCATACTATACGGTACTTCTTTTAACTACTGTGTTCTTGGTTGCTAATCGTCTCAATCATGCCCTTGAATTGGATTTCGTAATAAAGCAGTAAAGTAGCGATTTTGTAAGAAGCAAAAAATGTTTATACATGGAAGAGAGAAACTAAAAAGTATAAAACAATATTTTCTATTCTGGCCTTTTAGGTTCTCTAAAGAATTACTGAAATCAATGGCACCAAATTAAAGTAAATGTCCTTCAATTCTACAATTTTCACGCTAACCATTTCAAATTTAGGTTCCGTTTACATGGAGGAGAGTTATCTCGGCTAACCATGGAATTAACGTGTGAAACCTTTAAAAATAATGCATGATACTGCTGCTGACCCAAATACAAGTTCATATACTTTATCACAGGCGTGTCAACATCATTTTTTACTGACCAGTTTAATCATTTACCCCGTCAGTGCAATTCCTTGATATATTTCAATCTTGAGGGTTGAAGTTGATTGTTTTCAGTGTCACGTTGACCCGTCCAAAGAAAGCGCCATTAGCAGATCCAGGTCAACTAGCACGAGTATAGCAACAAACAATGACCCTACTGCTAAGTCGTACCAAGCCGATTCGGTGCTAAATCAAGGAAGCTTTAAGGTTAAGCATTAGTTTAAGGGGAGGCGCAGTTTGGTAATTTCCCGGAAAGGTTGTTGAAATCCCAAGTTTAGTAGATACTGTTTTGAGCAGATTGCTGAAAAGTTTTTTCTTAACGGGACAGTTTCTAAGATTTTTCTTCTCCTTCAAAGTGATAAAGCAACTTTTACTTTAATCTTAAGCTAACCGCTGAGGTAGCTCTAGTGCTTTGGTACTTGCCTGTAAACGGAACATTTGATTGAAAAAATCTAAAGCCATCCCTCTTGTGGAACTGGTCAACTTCAACTTTATTGTTTTTTTATAACAACTTCAACTTCAAATTTATTATAAAATCAGTATAGTATTTACAGTTATTTTTGCTTACAGACTGATTCCGTGTGTAGTCTAGCTAATCTGGACGGAACAGTCAGTATATATTTACAAAAGAATCTGACACATACATAGTAAAATAGAATAAGGTTATATTGAAGTTATTTACATTAAGAGTAAAGTCCTTTCTAACAACATAATCAAAAGAAGAGGAACAAACTATCAACGAAGTAGAAGGGGTTTTGCTATAAGAAAAAAACATTAACCATGCAGCAACCACATATGAAATAAAAAGATGACGATGCAGTTATTTGAAATTGTTGCTTCCCTAGAGCTGTTCAGCTACTGTTAAAATCAGTGGGCCCTTAGGTCTGAAAGAACTGGAATCTTTTGGCTGTCCGTATACTTTAGACGAATCTCACTTCAAGGTTAACGAACAATAAATATAAAACTGGTCCTTCATGTTTGGTTTGAATACACGTTTCTCTTATAACTTAACTGCAATAAAATATTGATCAATCTGAGTATGTATGCTTGTTATGAAAGATGGTTATTTCCCTTGCTTCTCTCAATAATCTATTCCAAATGTACAATTTTCTATAAACGATTAAATGGCGTTGTTGCTTTTACGGAATGTGAGGATAAAAACAACAAAAGTTTATAACGCTGAGCATTCAGTGTAAGATTAAAGACTGATCGGATTCAGTGAAACCTGTACCCGGTGAGTACTTCAAAAGTTTGCCTATTTTAGCAGTAGTTGACCCGATTGCTTCTTCATGCACAGAAAGAAATCTACTGATACCTGCGTAGCACCTTAACAGGTATGGAGTCTTAAATGAAACATGCAGGAGATTCTTTTCTGTTATCGTGCCGCATCTCGACACTTTCATACTCTCTCCTTGTTTTATCTAGTTTAGGAGCTTGTCGTGCTTTGGTTGGATTCTGAGACCACTAATTACTGTTATCTTGATATCGACTTTGTTTACTATTTTGTTAATTTGAGTGGTGAGTGCGGAAAGAATTTGGGAATTTTCCTCTTTTAGGGAAGAAGTCAAAACAATGGTATTTTTTAAGGAACCCAATTTTGTCGGGGGCACGTGGTGGGTGGCGGCACAGACTCCCTACCCCACCCCCCACCATTTTTTCAGAGCTCAATTTCTCAAAACCTGATTTAGGGGTATTATTTTTTATTGTATTGTGGACTCCTCTCTCCACAAGGAAGGCGTTGGTACAAGCACTTTATCAATATCTATTTTATTGAACAAGACATTTCCTCCTGAAATTCAGCCTTTTTGAAAAAAGGTGGTGGGTAGCGGCAGATAATATCCAACCCCGCTAAATTGGGTTCCTATGAAGTACCATTGTTTTGACCTTTTCCCTTAGTTGTCGGATTTATATGGCCATTTTTATAAACGCGTGTGCTATTAACTATTTGACTCTTTTTGTTTTGTTTTTTTTCGTCTTAGGGCTACGGTCTTGGATTTCTTTCTTAACGATTATCCTCATTGTGAATTTAGTTCTTATTTTACTTGGAAACATTTTTGTGTACAAAGCAGGACTTACCGTGTGAAAAAAGTTTGAGGATTAGGCTGTTCTTTCGCGAAGTTTCGATTTATGCAGTCCTGCGCGAGCGAAAAATTATATTTGAAGAGATGAAAAGATATTCTTTCACTCAATCAGCACATTTTTGATACAGCTGTTATACTCATTTCACTCACCTAAATTAAGACGTCTTTTGACAACTGTTTTTCATCTAATGAGCAAGTTAACAAGCTGATTTGCCTGCTTGAGCTGTTTTATTCTTATATAAGGCCGTTTTGCAAGTAAGAGTAGCTAGTTTGATACACAAGAGATGCCGTTTTTTGTCCAAACAAGAACTATGTAGACAATTAAACAACATAAATTCTTATCTTGCTGAATTTCCACTTTTCATGACTAACCTGATTGCAAGAATATTAATTACTTGTGTCTTAAAAGAATATATCGAGGAGTTCAGCATTTGCGATACGGGAATGAACTTGTATAGATTACTCCAATCGCTGTTAATATGATACCAATAATAATAATAATAATGATAATAATAATAATACTATATCCTTTACTAATATCGGACACAACAAAAAAAATGTTATAAAAATTCCACAAGCTAAAGAATTTTAAAAGATGATAAAAAGATATTGTGATAAAAAAAAATTGTACTAATATAAGTACAATATAAAAATCTGTCTCATTTAAAACTATCATGAGTTGCATAAATTGCAGCTCTTACAGCAATTATCTAAAAGCGGAGCTAGGTCCTTCTTCCTTATAGTTCCTTTAAAGAATAAAAGTGACTTAATTACTCTTTCCTCGGAGGAGAGCTTTCCCCAAAGCTTGGGTCCTAAATAACGTAGTGGATGTTTTCCATATTTTACAGTTTTAAACCTGGGTATAGAAAAGTCGGACTGCCTTAAATTATATTGGAACTTATGTTCGTTAAAGATAGTACAAATATCCGGGGGGCTTAATTTATGTTTGACCTTGTACATTAACAGACATATGTCTTGAAGGCGTCTGTTCAGCACGGTCGGAACTGTTTTGCTTTTTGTAATAATTCTGATAAGACGAATTTTATCCTTTTGAGTATTTCTTATTAAGTTATTGGTGGAAACAAAACTTGTAGAGAAACTGTCGAAAATAAATCTAAGAAAAATGTACACAAAGTTTATTTTCCCGAGCTGTTAATAGGTCATCTTTCAAAGACAGATGTTTCCATGTGTGGTTGAGTTGTAATATCACAAAATGATGTTTCACTTAAGTATAGAAATTATAGAACAGGATGAATGTATTAAATCATTAGTAGGTTTCTAATCTATCTCAAAAGACCATAAAGAGCCGAGGCTAAAAACAATTTTGATAAATCAACCACAAAGAAAGAAATTAGTTGGCACTGCGTTCGACACCCTTGCCTTGATATTAATATTTGTGCGAAAGGTGTCTGTTCGTATAAAGTTAAGCTATGATTTAATTTCGCTTGTTGAATTACCACTAAAGTGTAGGGGATATATAGCAAAGTAAGTAGTTTTTTTGTAACATCTGAGCAAAACTACACCCTGAACACAAAACAGTACTTTAGGTAAAACCGCTTAGAACAGAAATTCTTCCAACCTATATTTGAACTAATTTATGTCAATATGTTTTCAGCTGTGCAACTAGAAATATAAGTAAGCCTTGTTCGTTGAGTTTTCTTTAACTGCTCACAATTATAGTGCGGCATTTCTATTCATTGACTATAAATTGCAAGCTTCTTCTTTAAACAGATACATTGGGGCTTTGAACCTCTTCTTAACAAGAGGTTTATTCAGACTGATAGTTATAGACTGTTTTGAAAAGTAAGTTTTACTTTGGTGTTATATTTTTTTTTAAAAAAATGAACCCAAAACAGTAGGGATAAAAAAACCTCACAAGCCGTCCTTTAACTGTGCATGTACGCGTGGTTACAGTCAACAGTTTCTAAGTAAATGACTATGGTTTTTTGACTGCTTTTTTTACAGATCTTTGTTTTTTAACAGATACAACTTATAGATTGAATCGTTTATCAACAAGAGCTTTATCAACATTAACTGTTTCAGAAGTCAGTAAGGGGTTAAAGTTGTGTTTTTTTTAAAACGAAACCCAATAATCAATGACAGGAAACACGTCTTCACTACTTGTAAAGCTAAAGCGCTGTTCGACGCTTTGTCTTTTTTGTTTTACATTTTGAACCAAAAAAGCCTTCTTCATCCAAACACAGTAGAATTTGTTTAGTACCTAAAATATTTCGGAGCAGGCCATATGAGTAAGCTAAATGCAAAAGAAAATGTCTTGAAGTAAAGAATGTAGCAAATCAAGGGACTTTGGCTTCTCTCGTAGGTTTTTTTCGATATGCTTCTCTTTTCTTGTGTAACTTTTTTCCTTGCGACAGCCACTAGAAAAATGGTGAGCTATAAGAGTAATGTTTATCTATTTGAAGTAATGTTTATATACAACTAGCTGAGCGTTGCTGAAGAAAATAACTTTCTTTCTGCCTTTCTTTTCAAATTATTTGAGGTGTAAATGAAGAAGACATTCAGTTCAGAGTATAGTTCATAGGCAAACTACAGCTGGAGTAAAGAGGTGACAAGGTAGGTGAACTGCATGTATATTCTGTTCTAAACACAATGTTTTTTTATTCTTGTAGCTCTTCGAATGTTATCCCGAAAAATACAGCAATGTTCTCTGGGTCACTTTAAACCCTCATAATTAATGACTGTCAACGAACGTTTTTGCCTCTTGTATGGGTGTGAGCTTGTTGGTAAATTAGCTGTATTGTGAAACTCAAGAAACTATATTTTTACAGGGAAGATAACGGAGATAAATACGAAAAGGAAAAGAAACATCGCGTAATTAATGACTGTCGACGAACGTTTTTGCCTCTTGTATGGTTGTGAGCTTGTTGATAAATTAGCTGTATTGTAAAACTCAAGAAACTATATTTTTACAGGGAAGATAACGGAGATAAATACGAAAAGGAAAAGAAACATCTTGGGGGACAAGCAAATAAAAATCGCGAAACATGTTTAATTACTTATATTAGAAAAATAGTTTCTAGCGAAGTGTATTACAAAACTTCGAATGTTAACGTGATTGTTTCATTTTAAATTTTGTTCATTTTAAATTTTAAATTTTAAATTTTGAATTTGTTCATTTTGATTTTGTTCAAATATTCATTATGTTGTATGTTTTCTTGTTTCTTTGGAGTTGTTGGTTATAGTGCATATACAAAACAGTTTGATAATTGTTTTTAGTTATTCACCTTGGTAAAACTAGAAGATACTGACGTTTCGGACTGTAGTCCTTCGTCAGAATAAAGTGTGCCTTCCTGGAATAAATTAACTCTCCGTGTTAAAGCCTTCCTTTACTTTTGACACCATGGATCCCTCAACTTTTCAACGCTGTAACACTTAAAATGTTCACCAAATTGTTTCTGTAGATACACCAACGCAGTATCACGACTTTATCACATTCATAAACAACAAAGGAAAATTTTGGACTACTGTTTGAAGTTGGCTTTCTTTTCCTTTCAGAACCCCATTATCTTCACTCTGCGGCTAGCTAAACGAAAAAACCCGACCTTGAGCTATGCTAGTCAAAACGTTAAAATTATCGATAATTGTAATTTATTTTAGTAATAAAATAACGGTTTTGAATTTTACAGACATGGCTTGTCATTTGCAATCTTCAGTGTAATGTAAGTGGTAAAGCCGTTTTTAGTTGGATAAAAACAATAGATATAGAGTTTGTTCAACAATAACCTTGATAGAGTTCTAAAAATAGTTTAAAATTCACATATTCAACTTTTTTGTTAAGACATGGTTTTTCTAAATCTAATAGCTACCTTAACCTTGTAAGTTTAAATAATCATTATATTGAGTATTACTGTTCTCTATGCTAAACACTTTTTTTCATTCTGGCCGTCAGATCTCTAGCTCAATGACGGTTACAGTTAATGGAAGTTATATTACATCAAATGCCATAAACAATTCACTCCACATTCCTTTCCCTGGCAGATGCACTGGTTCAGCGCCATCAGAAGCTGTTAAAGTAGTTTTATATTTGATTTTAATTTTCTTTTCACTGACTGGAAATGTTCTGGTCGTGGCCATATTCTATAAAAAGAAATGTATGCGAACAACCGTGAATTATTTCATAGTTAACATGGCCGTTTCCGATCTGTTGGTCCCCGTGTTTGTTCTACCTGAGCGGATAAGTGAAGCACTTTTAGGCGGAGCCTGGGTACTAGACGGAGTCCTCGGGACCATTCTATGTAAAGTTGCGTCTAATTCCTTCTCTGTTTCTGCCTTTGTGTCGATAAACAGCATGGTGATTATTGCAGTAGATCGATTTCGCGCCATTTTATTTCCAATGAAACTACCTTTATTCTCCAAAAAGAAATGCTGGGTGATAAATGTATCAACTTGGGTTGTGTCATTGGTTTTTGTTGGACACTCTCTTTATGCACACAAAGTTGTTTTAAAGGGTACTAAGCCATTTTGTATTTACCAATCGGAACCAGAATTTAGCTCCAGAAAATCAAGAATGGTTTCGTTAATATTAGTTTTCGTTTTAAATTCTATTAATGCTGTTATTTTGACCATGCTTTATTCTGCAATTTTGGTTTCTCTTTTTCGACAAAACACAAACATTCGCTTAGGAACTGCGATAGTCAAGAAAAGAGCAGTGAGAAATCGGAAGATTTCCTGCATGCTCGTGACTGTAGTAATTGCTTTTTACATCATGTGGAGTCCAAACCACGTTGTTGACGCTATCTATCTTGACGCTAACATTAGCTTGCAGTTGCCATGCGTTGTTGTTTGGTTGTTTAACGAGCTTCCCTTGTTGAGTTCTGTATTGAATCCAATAATTTATTTCATCTTTAACGAAGATTATCGACAGGGCTTAAAGCAGCTGTTGTTCTGCCCAGATCGCTCTAATCCAGTGTCACCCAAAGGTGAGAACAACCGTCAGGACATTGGATTGTCAAACATTAAACGCAACGAATGTTCTCAATGACACTTGAACTCTGTGATTGTTGCACCAGAAATTTCACATTGGGGCCTGTTAACCTGGAGGAAAGCTACCTCTAAAGGTAAAGTTAGTCTTACCACAAAGGTCAAGGCATAACGGCTGCTCGGACCAAAAGGGTTAGCCCTCGACGTATGTTGCGAAACTGTCACAGATATAATGGCGTGGCTGTCAATCGAAACAATTCGAAACGCGAACTAACGAATAAACAACGTGTTTCAGGTGGTTCTTTTGCTTTGTTGTCATTAAAACTACATTTAGGTGTTGTGAATTGATGGTTCTGAATTTTCTATTTTTCATTCTTACGTGACCGTTTCACAAATGGCAGGACAAGCTCTAGACGGATGCGTACATGCACTGAACATCAAAATCTATCCCTGCTGCTGGGACTAGCTCTAGCAAGCGAGTCGGGTATCCTGAATGATTGGATGCCCCTGTCTTGCAAGTAAACGGAACTGCTAAATTTACAAGACTAGCGCCAAAACCCAGTGGCATGAACCTGGTTCTAGCAGTGGAGTTTTCTTTCTTCTTGAAGGCAGCTGTTCTTGCCGTTTGAAGGAGCTGTTTTCGCTGCCCTATAATTTCCATGTAGATGACCTTAACAATAGATCTTAAAAAGCAGGAACAACTTCTGTCGACAAAACATAGTGTTACATTTTTAGAGTTTAAGAGTGCATGCGGGCTAAAAAAACTAATTTAATACCAAATACATACGGCAGCACTGTAGGGAAAAGATTTGAAAAATCGTGTAAGCAAAAGTAAACATCCACTTATGTACAACTGGGTCGTAGAAAATGTGTTGACTTCGAGTATTTCAAAATTGTTGGTGTGAATGCGTTACATTATTCGTGAAATGCAAAATGGACATAATTCCGTAAATCAAAATATTTTGGTCGATAGATCCAGGATTCGTCTAGATTCAATGTCTGGGTGCCAGCTCTATTTTGTTTTAGAGACTCTGAACAAAAAAAATTGCAATAGAGTATAAAAGAGTATCCTTTTATTAAAGTTTGAACACAAACAACAATGATAGACCACATTGGTGTGTTTAAGTGTTAAAGTTAAAATTCGAGAATTTTCTAGCTTAACATTTTACATATAACAATTTTTATCGACTCTGATTGGATGAGAGCAGTGCTGGTTTTTGTAAGCAGTGCAAAGTGAGTTAATCCAGTGCAATTTTTCACAGAACTCTCGCTTTGGTTCGATTGGCTAGTAACCAATAGAAGTCGATAAGAACAAGTCAAATATTTCCTTTCGATGGCGTGAGAAATTGAATTGGAATATGGCCTGCGTCCCTAAAGAAGGTTTTTTGCCAGCAACTCAAAACGCTATTGAGGCACTAAAAGAGGGAAGGAAAACATAAAATATACACTATACAAGCAAATTAAACAAAATTGGTTACTTGCAATTGCAATTCATTATCTGAAAAGTGAAGTAAAAAAGCCGGCTTCCTCTGTGTTTTTTGTCATTTATATTGTTAACAGGTAATCACGGCTTTTCTAGTCGAACTTGAAAATAGCTTACACACGTCATGTTTTAAAATGCAGTTTGGTTACTTTTTGAAAATCAAACTTAAAGTTGTTGGGATAATTAGTTTCAAATACCATTATGGCATCTGGTTGGTGGATGGTGTACTGGGAACAATTCTATGTAAAATTGTACATAACTTAACATTTGTATCATGCTCTGTGTCAGTGCTCAGCATGGTAGCCATAGCAACAGGTCGGTTTCATGCCATTGTGCTTCCGATGATTCACGAAAGAAATGTTGGGTGATAATTGCTCTCACTTGGATTGCGTCTTTAACTGAATGTGCACATTTTTTATCTATGCAACCAAGCTTGTTACCTTTGATATTAAACAACATTGTTTGTTCCTATGGGAACCAGTGTCCAGTACTGGAGCTGTGAAGAAGATAACGTCAATATTCTTCTTCATTTTTAACTCTATTATTGCTGCTGTGCTAACCGTGCTTTATACAGCAATTTTAGTTGCTCTTTTCCGGAAAAAACAAACCCTAGCATCTGAGATTTCTAAAAAAGGAGCAGCGAGAAATTGTAAGATCTCCTACATGCTCATCTTTATTGTAGTTGCATTTTATCTTGTATGGATTCCTAACAATTTGTTTTTCATAATAACGCAAAGCAGCCTTGACGTCAAATTACCATGCATCTTTAGTGTAATAGTCTCGAATCTCCCAATTTTGAACCCAATAATAAACCCCATAATTTATTTCACATTTAATGATAGTTATCGTAAAGATTTGAAAGAGTTGTTTCATCGTTCTAGGATCTGTAGTTGAGTCTCATCATGGGACAGTCCAGTTCAACTTCAGGAACATTAAATTTTTTTTCAATTTTTATTTTTCTTATCATGTTACAATAAATACAGGAGTAAATCAACTCCTCTGACTGTAATTAGTGAGATTTAGCAGGGCAGAGAATTAGATAACAATAACTAAGACAATTTTTTTGAAGTAAGAAATAAATTAAAGGAAAAAACAAAAGCTATGCCAAAAAATGTGTTTTTTACTTTTGTCAATAGTAATAACTACATCAGTGGTAATCATACACTTCTAATAATTTCTTTAGGCAGGACTTTTTTCAACTTATATTTATTGATGTTGAGACGGACCATTAGATGAGGTTGAGATACAAATGCAAAGAATGTCGGTTGAGCGTGGTAAACTTTAGAAAGACATACAAACTAGAAAATTCCAGCAGAATAAATCTTTTTGTTACATAGTACGTTGAAAGATGGCTCACTGCGTTGAAATAAATATTTATTTAGATTTCAAGTTTGATACATACATTTATCTAACTTTTTTATATGTGGACTTTCACTCATCCAAGCACTGATTTGAACTGTATAACAGAAAGCGTTAACTTAAAAGTCATTTAGAGTGCAAGCAACTTGGGGAAACAATGAATAAACAATTAGAAACATCTTGGTACACATTTTGTCAAATTAGAACTGATTCCCATTATTCTAAGACCGGATAATTGCATCGCTTGTAGTTGTATTCGCATTTCCTGTGTTGGTAGAAAATTTTTAAATAGTTAAAATTTGTTAAAATTAGAAGTAGAAAGAGAAATTTTAAAGACTTTTAACAAATTCTGGTCATTTCCATAAAGAAAAGAGTTTTGCAATGCAAATGAAGAATAGGATAATCTTCCTGATATGGTATGGTACAACTTTCGTCGCGACCGAGAGCGCGCGCTAGATAGCCATCTCAGCATATACAACAAGCGCGAATAAAGCAATTATTTTATTAAAATTTTCTTAGTTTTTCAAAACCTATCGATATTTGAAATGGCAGGTAGAATTTATTCGGAACCATATTTTTAGCATCGAAACAATTCACAGTCAGTTTCCAGATATGATCAATTCTGTGTATGAACAGATAACTGAGATTGAATGAACCAATGAGAACGCAATAGTCGAAATTGAAAGTTTGGTAATATGTGTATAACAATGATTATTCTGGCCCATTTAAAAGACTTGAAATTTAAGCTAGTAGAACAGGATACTCCCTGAACGCAACTGGACCCTTATGTATGTAGTGTTACCGAGAACTTTTTTTGGCACTTTGTCTCAAGGATTCACGGGAGAAAAGTCCACAAGAATCGAGGTGCCAACCCGGTATCATACGGTTAAACGTCCTAATCCCAGAGGACGTGAAGGTCAAACCGTTTGTAGATGTTTGAGCAAAGGCAGCACGTTTTCGCAGTTGTTTTAAGACCCTGAGAGTAGGTCCGGCACCGCATATTGACCCAGGCCTCCCGCACGACAGTCTGGCGCCTTACCAGCTGAGCTAACCAGACGAGACAAACCACACGAAGGGTTTGCGATTTTAGTCACGCTGTTCTTATGTAATGTAGTTTCATTAAGCTTAGTATAGTGGTTTTAGCTCCTTTGTTTAGAACTTTAAAACACTTTTTATGCCTTTCCTAACTTAAGGTTATTCAGTAATCTAGTTAGTTTAAAAGCAACACCAACGCCAGTTCAAAATTGCAAAATGAACATATTGAAAAAAACTGGCAAGGACTGCAAGAGCCCAAACGAAACTAACGCACATCTGTTATCTCAACGGACTTGTATTTCCTGATATTTATACAAACTGACTTGAAAAAAAAAACAATTTAGACTATTTCAATTAATTTCATATAGTGGACAGCAACAACCCAGGTTGGGAGTCGAACCCAACAGCAAGTTCGTTTACTTGCGTGACCATTTCACACTAGGTTTGGTGTTGCGTGACCATTTGACATCAGGTTTTTTTTGTTGCCAGTGATACAGGTTTTGTTTCTTTCAGGTTTCGTCAAGAACGATAGTGGTATATAATAAGCATGAAATTAGTCTAACCTTGAATACTCTGACATTTTGTTGAGCGTGTATGCGCAGTAAAGAGTATTGTATATTGACCGAAACAAGTTTGATATTTTATGGCTTTAACATGTGTTTCGGTAGCGAGTGGTATAAGAGAAAACAAAATAAAAAATAGAGCTCTACTTTAGTACGGTTAACCTAATAAAAGAAATTTGGAGAGTATCTAAAAACTGGTACAAATCAAACTATGGAAATGACGTGCAGCCTGATTTATGACAAAATTTATGCAGGGTGAATTACATATACATGTATGTATTAAATGTATCCGCCTTTTCCGATCGCACCCACCCTCGTTTAAGGCTTATTTCGTGCTTACCTTACCACCAACGATCTCTTTATAGCTTCACTTAAACGTTACATTTTGCCAACTTTCTGGAGTAAAAATTGATAAATAATTCAAAATCAGACCATATGCATATTTAGGCCATATTTCTCAAAAGATCGTTAAATCAACAGGTAATTTCTTTATAAGAGCAGGCATTATATTGAAACTTAATCACTATAGTCTCGATTAGTTTCATACATTGGCTTTGAAAACATCAAATTTTACATCAAGTAATCAGCTGCAAAATGTTGAATGATATCCCTTTGGGAAAAACAGTTCATCACTTTACACAATTCCAACAAAAGAACAAAATTTCTTTAAAGAGAGCCTAAAGAATACATCTTAACATCGCCAAATCTTTGCTTATCGGGACCTCATAACGGCCTCTCGTGCACACTCGATTCACCATCCTACGAAACAAAAAAAAGTATTAGGGGTAATCAACAAATGTAAGTCTAAAAAATATCCAGAATATACCGTACCGAAAAATAATTTGCGCCGAAGTTGCTAGAAGCTGGAAAAAAAGATAGCTAGCGCCGAAAGTGCTAGAAGTTGGAAAAAAAACAGCTAGCGCCGAAAGTGCTAGCAGCCGGGAAAAAAAAGATAGCTAGCGCCGAAAGTGCTAGAAGCTGAAAAAAAATGACAGCTAGCGCCGAAAGTGCTAACAGCCGGAAAAAAAAGATAGCTAGCGCCGAAAGTGCTTGCAGCCGGGAAGAAAAGACACCTAGCGCCGAAAGTGCTAACAGCTGGAAAAAAGATAGCTAGCGCCGAAAGTGCTAGCAGCCGGGGAAAAAAAGGTGGCTAGCGCCGAAAGTGCTTGCAACCGGGAAGAAAACACACCTAGCGCCGAAAGTGCTAACAGCCGGAAAAAAGATAGCTAGCGCCGAAAGTGCTAGCAGCCGCAAAAAAATGATAGCTAGCGCCGAAAGTGCTAGCAGCTGGAAAAAAAGATAGCTAGCGCCGAAAGTGCTAACAGCCGGGAAAAAAAAGATAGCTAACGCCGAAAGTGCTAACAACCGGAAAAAAAAGATAGCTAGCCCCCAAACTGCTAGAAGCTGAGAAAAAAGATAGCTAGCGTCGTAGTTACTAGAAGCTGGAAAAACACAGCTAGCGCCGAAAATACTAGCAGCCGGGAAGAAAAAGATAGCTAGCGCCGAAAGTGCTCAAAGTGCTAGAAGCTGGGAAAAGTTGATAGCTAGCGCCAAAAATGCTAGAAGCTGGAAAAAAAACAGCTAGCGCCAAAAGTGCTAGCAGCCGGGAAAAAAAGATAACTGGCGCCGAAAGTGCTTGAAGCTGGAAAAAAAAGATAGCCAGTGCCGAAAGTGCCAGCAGCCAGGAAAAAGTTGATAGCTAGCGCCGAAAGTGCTTGAAGCTGGGAAAAAAAGATAGCCAGCGCCAAAAGTGCTAGCAGCCAGGAAAAAGTTGATAGCTAGCGCCGAAAGTGCTTGAAGCTGGGAAAAAAAGATAGCCAGCGCCGAAAGTGCTAGCAGCCGGGAAAAAGTTGATAGCTAGCGCCGAAAATGCTAGAAGCTGGGAAAAAAAGATAACCAGCGCCGAAAGGGCTAGCAGCCGGGAAAAAGTTGATAGCTAGCGCCGAAAATGCTAGAAGCTGGGAAAAAAAGATAGCCAACGCCAAAAGTGCTAGCAGCCGGGAAAAAGTTGATAGCTAGCGCCGAAAGTGCTAGCAGCCGGGAAAAAAAGATAGCTAGAGCCGATAGTGCTAGCAGCCGGGATAAAAAAAGATAGCTAGCGCCCAAACTGCTAGAAGCTGGGAAAAAACAGCTTGCGCCGAAAATGCTAGCAGCCGGGAAGAAAAAGATAGCTAGCGCCGATAGTGCTGCAGCCGGGAAAAAAGATAGCTAGAGCCGATAGTGCTAGCAGCCGGGATAAAAAAAGATAGCTAGCGCCCAAACTGCTAGAAGCTGGGAAAAAACAGCTTGCGCCGAAAATGCTAGCAGCCGGGAAGAAAAAGATAGCTAGCGCCGAAAGTGCTGCAGCCGGGAAAAAAAGATAGCTAGCGCCGATAGTGCTAGCAGCCGGGATAAAAAAAAGATAGCTAGCCCCCAAACTGCTAGAAGCTGGGAAAAAACAGCTTGCGCCGAAAGTACTAGCAGCCGGGAAAGAATTGATAACTAGCGCCAAAAGCACTAGCAGCTGGGAAAAAATTGATAGCTAGCGCCGAAAGTGCTAGCAGCCGGGAAAAAAAACTAGCGCCCAAAGTGCTAGAAACTGGAAAAAAAGATAGCTAGCGCCGAAAGTACTAGCAGCCGGGAAAAAAACATACCTAGCGCCAAAAGTGCTAGCAGCCGGGAAAAAAGGTAGCTAGCGCCGAAAGTGCTAGCAGCCGGGAAAAAAAGATACCTAGCGCCGAAAGTGCTAGCAGCGGGGAAAAAAGATAGCTGGCTGCAAAAGAACCAGCTGAAAACGATGGCTAGCGGCGAAATAGCAAAAGAAAAGTAACAAGTAATAAATATAATACATGAAGCGCTTTTACATATAGATTAGTCAGCGGCGCTATTTTCGTGTTTTGACAATAATCTCTTAATATATAGTATCAGGGTTAGCAACATAAATCCATACAAAAGTACTATAATCCATATAAAATGCCAACTCGAAAGTGTTACTCGAAAAAACTACCTTCAAAACCGCTTTATAAGTGAAAGTATGTTCGTAGTACCGCTAGATGAGCTGCTTGCAGATAAAACGTTTAAAGACAACTGGCTTCAGTAATCAATGCAAGCTGAATCACGCTGGATCGACATCTTGATCCTTCAACTAGAAAACATCAGCTGTTTATGTTTAAATAGCGTCTGCTCGAACAGATGGACGGTGTAGAAATGGTATCCACCTTGTCACGTGTTTTACGTATTCAATCGAGAATCGACTAAAAGCCAATGGGAAGCTACCTGGTTGTCACCTCTTTAACGTCGAAAACATCCGCAATCGAAAAAAAACAAGCGACGACGTCAAAAATGTTCGAGTATTTTGTTTTATAGATGCCGCAAATCGACAAAAAAAACAAGTACGGGCCAGACTGAATCTATTTGTGAGTATTTCGGAGCTCCAAAATTGCATTAAAGATCGAAGAGGGATCGGAACAATCAACGAAGAAATAGTGACTTCCATCAGGTTCTTCCTGTCTTCCCTATCTATAGCTGTCTACCTCGTTTCTACAACTTTTCCAAAGCGCTGCTCTGCAAAAGCGTTCTGGTCCAATGGTCGTTTCTGTGCTCGAATGAATTTGTCAACACTGCGCAGAGCCTAACGTCTTACATGTTTAACAAATTAGAAGCGACAGAACTCGAACCCAGGCCCTACTATCGTCCCTCAATTCACGCTCTGATCTAGTAGTCTCACCTTGCGCGGGCTTGTGGTCTTGAGGGCTTGAAACTTACTTAGGCTCTCAGTCCAGAATTGATAAAAAACTACCCCGGGGCAATTTTGGACTATCTAGCTTGTACCTTGTTGGCTTTACCATTGCAGTTCTGCCCTTCCCGACATCCTTTGAGGCTTTTAAATTTACACAGCAACCGTAACACTTTGCAAGAGCAACAAACTTTTTTTTGACCAATTTTCACATTGCTGGCAGTTTTGGACAATAATCGGTTGGCTATTGTAAACGACATCCACTTCACAAATCTTTTTCTTGCTTTTCAAAAGATTGCTTTCAAGTGTTGCCTTGCGTTTGTACGCGCCATTGTACGGAAATTGCCCTTGAAATTGGAGCTGCGGTGCAAAACGTCTGTTGCTCGTGCGTTGTACAGTCTACACAAATAAGGGAGGGTTCTTCAAGACTATAAACACCAAAATAACTTGCAAAGTTTTCAAATAGCACAGTTGAAAGCTGAGCACAACTGTTAGTTTACAATCTAACAAAACCCTCCAGCGTGAATTGAGGAGCGATAGCTATGCTGTCTAATGACTCGTCCCTTGCCTTGCTTACTGCCAACTGTCATGTTTTGCCGTAACGCCAGAGTATTTTTGTTTTTGGTTTTATAAAATATTTCGCCAGCTAATAACTGAAAACTTACCAATGTTTTACACAAAGGAAATTCAAGTGCAATATTCTGAAAGCTTTTAATCGATTTCTGTAGTTTCGTTTCTCAAGTCAACGTTATCTTGCATACGAAATCTCGAGACTGCAGAAACCCGACGTGAAACTCGGGTGGTTGAATCAATTCTTGAGGTGCACGAAAAGCTTAACTCTGATGTGATGAGAAAAAGCATGACAGTTGAGTAAGCTTGTTGTACCACTCTCGTCATGAATGGCCGCATGCAAGCTTAAAATTGTATCACTGAGCGATAAAACCGCGATAAAGCAATAAAATTTCATTCAGGTTGTCCAAACATTTCAATGCTTAGGTCGTGTACTTGCAAACATTCGGGACAATCGAGTGTACGCCTTGTTACGATACCTGCCTGTAATACGTGATAGAAAAACAAATGAAATAAAAACTCACAGTTTCGGAAAATATCAAGTACAGCAATTCCTTTGATTTTCCACAGAACGAGGATAACATTTAGCAAAGCGGCAAATGGCGGCTGATTGGTAACTGGACGTTCTTGATATCAACGGTAGTGGACAACAGGACATAATAACGAGGCTTTTGACACTAGGTGGATAACCGAATGCTGTTAAGAAAAAAAATCACGCGGCTAAAATAACATCAATGAAAATAAATACATACAAACTTATCAATTGATATCATTAACATTAACAATAGTAACAATAATTTTGATTATAATAATAGTAGTAATAAGAGGGATCAAAGTCTGGCAATGTAATTAACCTAAGGCAATATTAGGATCAATAACATTATTTTTATAATAAAATCAATTAACTTAATATTGATAGTATTAGTATTATCATTAAATCATTTATTTTATTAGTACACTGTTGAAATAACAAGGTTAGGAAGAGGTAGAAACGCATTCAAATATTAATTAATGATAACAGTAACTGTGCATTGTGGTATTAAATTTAACATCAGAGAGGTCAATTACTGACGTGCTGTAATAAACCAAAGGCAATGTAAATTTTATCATTCTAATTGTTTCCTTATATTACTAACACATATCGCAGACAAATTATAGACGGAATTAATTCGATCCTCGTTTAATTACCCCCAGTAATTGCAAATATTCATGGCAATTAGTTTGTCACGCGAGCATGAATCAAAATGTTGTGCTTACAAAACAAATTTTCACGCGCGCTAAGTCATGCAAATAAAACTAAAAGGAATAAAGTAAAAAGTTGTTTGCTATGATATTAAAAGTTAACTGAACGAGTCCTTGTCAAATTTTAGAGAAGATCATTTCTCTTTTGGCCTTACTCCGGAAAAACTGCCTTCCCTGCGGTCAGGTAGTTGATTAGTACTTCAACCAAAAGACACGTGATTTTTATTTGAAGTTTGACAAAGACTGATTCAATTACCTAAAATAATATAAACAAAATTAATAATATCAGTATTAATTCTAATATCAATAATATAAATAAACTTATTATTTAAGTTATTACATTAATCACTATGCTTATAATAAACTTAATAATAATATTAATAATAATATTGATATCATTAATATTGGTGCTAATAATATTTTATATCAATTATTATATTTCTTATATTAGAAAGATTATGAAACAGTTACAAAGTTTTTGGCGAAAAAAAGCCACAAGTTCAGGGTAATAAAACGGTGCTCAATTTGGAGGCAAGACAAGGGGTTACTCGAGGAAAGGAATCGTTGTCAAACATAACCAAGATTTTGTTAAGAATAGTATTCCGTTTAAAATGGTTAGATCGGTTTTAAAAGACTCTAACTCGAATTTCTAGGCTTTTACCCGTCGTCAGAGAGTTAAAATTCTAAAATGGTCTACACGAAGTACATGTATTTGGTTTATGTAGCTTAGGAAATTCGCAGTAATTCTGGAAAAAGAATAAGCCGCGAAACGCCTGAAAGCCACTGCTGGCGAAGTATTTCAAACAGGAAAAAGACAAAACTTCGGCACGACGAAGAGAAAAGCAAATGAAGACAAACACCGACTTAGAAAATAAAGTTGAAATGATGCTGTAACTAGCAAAATATGATAGCAAGGCTAAATCCACGTGATAATACTGTAAGCGCATTTCTAGGGGCAAAACAGCTACAAAATTTTGGTGAGTATAAATTCTAAATCTCGGGATAACAAAATGGTGCTCAATTTGTGGGCAAGACAAGGCATGTAACTCGAGGCAAGATCTCGTCCTTAAACATCACCAAGGTTTTAGGAATAGCATTTCATTTATGAAGCGTTAAGAATTAATACATAGAAGAATCTTTGAAAAATTCAAGCTTAATTTGCGGTCTGAAAACCACTGCAGAGTATTTTGGATAAACTTCAGGACTTCGACACGACAAAGAAAGAGCAAAAAACTACATCGAGACACCGGCAAACACGGATCGACTGAGAAAACCAGTCGAGACGTTAACGAAGCTTATATTTGCAGCATGAAATACAATTAGAATTAACATAACTATCAAACAGCTTGGCATTAAGTATGAAAGTCTTACCTTAATAAAGTGTTCTTCCCCCCGTGTGGAGACAAATCAAACAACCAAAAATTGTCAAAAGCAAGCAGGTTGTCGATGCATAAAGATTCTAGAACGGTTTAGTTTAAACTGCTACCACTGACTGTGTCTCTTGGTTTTGTAAGAACTAACAAACTTCCAGCTAAAATGATCTTTTGTGGTGCAAATGTTTAATGAAGCCGCGAGATTTACTTCATTTTAATTGGCTGGATCGTAATTAAACCTCTTTCGTGGGGAGACGGCCATGTTGGAATGCTTCACGCGTAATAACAAGAGAGAGTTTGACATTTGGAACAAAACAGGCTAATGACGTTTGTAATCTTTTCACGTCCTTGTTTCGTAAAATTTTATAATCTATTTCTTGTTTCATGGTTCGGCATAGTTTTGGTATTTCATGTGTGCATGTATGAAATTCTTTGTCTGATTTAAACATAGAACGAGAAAATCAATCAGCTATTAAAGCGCACACGAAATTTTAAGTTGACCTTGTGTCTAACATCTTTTTGTCTTTTAAATTGTTTCTGACAGCTCACATTCAGACTGCATACAACTAAAGGCTTAATGTGTTAATTTACATTCTTTTCTTTTTATAAGAACCATTTTAAATAGAACATCAGGCTGACAATCGACCAAGATTTAGATTCGTTCATTTGGATTCTTAATAGCTTTATATGTTAAACTTTGCGGAACGTTTCGCGCTTGAGAAAAACTAAATAGAAAATGAGTCACATGCTTTTTTATTTAAGAACCAGTAAACTGTTCTGAGCCTCGTGGTTCTTATAAATTGAAAGCCAAATAAAATAAATTCCCGGTTTCGCATCAGAAGTTTTGTAAAAAGAAAATGTAGTATTTGGTTTATTAGGAGATTTACCAATTGCTGCTCGATTTCCGCACAAACACGTACAAATATATGAGCAATAACAGTCTAAACTGTCTGAGGAATACTCGTAATGTACGTCAAGACACATAGAAGGTTCTGGTACCGAACATCCGAGTCAAATTTTTAATGATTTTGTTCCGCAGTAGGTTCGCAGGATCAACAAAAAACAATTTAAAAAAAGAGTTGCATGTGAATGACCGCCATTTCCATTTAATCATTTAAGTGGGTTTTACTGATTAACGGAGTTTTTTTATAAAATCACCTCTGATCATTTCTACCGGAAAATCGAATCAATGTTGAAAGTTGTAAACTCGCCTTAAGACGGGGTTATACCTAAACTTTTGTTGGATAGTGAGGAAGTTGAAAAAGATATTTGAATAAGAAGGATATCGAGTAAAATCAGCAAACCGTCCCTCCTGGCGAGGGACTAGTACAGCTTTGGTTTGAGGACGGTTTGGTGAATTTACATCAAATATTAACTTCAAAACTAATTCTTAAACTTCCCAAAAAATCACCAAATTCAAAATTCTCATCCGGGTTAAAACTACTAATCTTCAAGAATAAAAAATCTTAAAACACATCTAAAAAATCTTAAAATATTTAAGCTGATTCTCCTTCATTCAATCTGTGTTTTAAGCGATGCGATTTTGTAGGTTCAAATCATGGACGAGCGCACTTTCGGTATACGTACTCCCGCCTTAAATTGTCATCAATAATTTTGTAAAAAAAAAGATTGGCGCGGCGGCTTATTGAAATGCGGGCGCTGGTGAGAAACAGGGAATTTATTATATTTGTCCTAACATTTACATCTTCAGTGTCAAAACGTTTTTAAAGATAAACAGTCTTTGATGGATTCGTCAACCTGCGGTGGTGCCGTAAGGAAAGTAATACCATTTCGGCAAAGGAATACAAATTAACTTTGTTCACATTTGAATAGATTTTCATAACCAACAAAATTCCAAGAACTAAATCAATTTTAAAAAGCATAATTCTGCGTGACGAGTGTGCGTACTTTTTATTTGGTAGAGACGTGAAAATGGGGCAATCACAAACCTTTGCCGAATTCTGGCGTTACTTCACTAAAAAATAAAAGCATTTTCATTTTCTCTTCCTCGTTCCCAGACTCTCTCTTCCAGATTGTTCAGTGTCAGGAAGCCTGTTTACAGGGGTATCTTGAAATTCAAAAGATATTATCAGAGTTGAATTCCTTTCCCAACAAGGGCTAGTACTAAACAAAATTTAAACGGAATCGAATTTTTGAAAGCGTTGTAGATTTTGAGTTTTACACGAAGGCTGTCAGAACTGCTAAACTTGTGCAAATAAAATTTTGGTGTGTATTATGACTTCATTCCAAACTCGTCTTTTCGTGTTGCGTGAGGTCACATCAACTGAACAAGTATCTTAGAAGGATATGATTTCTTAAAATTTTACCTTGTCGCGAGAATTGCTAGTGAGTAAAAAAGTTGAAGTCGTGATGGAAAAAAGGGGGAAGGAAAAAGATGTCGCAATAACTGCGTCACCACGAGCAGTTTCTGCTGGATTCTTTGTTTCAACTACAGCGCTGGTTCTGGCATTAGTTGCTGCTGGGGAAGTGGTGTATTTGTCTTTAACTATTCCAAACACTGAAGTTGCTTATTTGAAGAACACATTAAACAAGCAAGAAGTTGAGATCACCGCCTTGAAACTTCGCGTAAAGAGTATCGAGACCAAAGCGGAGAAATCTGTTTCGGTTCTGGTAGGTGGTCGCGCACTAAATTTCATAAATAGTCATACGCCGAGAAAATAGAGTCAAACCATAAATAAGATTTCATAATATTTGGATATCCTACATCCCTCTTTGGTTTTAAAACTACGGCTTCATTCTTCACCCAATCCACGCACGATGGCCCGATAAGGTGTTTGAGATCTAGATGAAACAAGTTTAAAACAAAGTTATTTAGGTTTATAATAACGATAAACTCCAGATAAATCACAATTTATTTTTGGCAGAATAATGTGTTTGTAACGGTAAGAAGGTTTATTATAATAATCATATGCAAACATGAAATAGTTCTTTTTTGTGTCATTATTTTTCGAAAAGTCAGATCCGTGATTTTGTACTTTAAACAAGTCAAGCTAGCTTTAGATTTTCAGTTTTAAAAACGCTCTAAGCTGTCGTCACACGCGTTTCGTTACAACTACTATGACAGAGTTCGTAATCAGAGGCGGATACAGGAGAGGTGGATTGGATGGATTTCCATCCCCCTTTTTTACACTACCGAAAAAAAAAAAAAAGATATGATTTATCAAAAGTATGTCACTGAGCGTCAAAAAACAGGAAAATTATTTGCAAGTTTACAGATAACCATTGAGTTTTAAAGCCCGCGAAATACTGTTATTGATGCGCAAATAGTATGTGCAAAACACTTTGGGTTGAGAGGCACTCGACACTCGAAACCATATTCGGATTGTACGTACAAGTTTATTGTCTTCGTCTGCGAGCCGTCGAATGACGATTGCTTCTATCCGAATGATGAGGAATGGAGCTTAGATGCTAAAACTAAGAGTCTGGCAAATGGACTAAGACATGTTATGAATGAAGAACTTTGGACACATCTTGAACTTTGTCTGTGCGAAGGTAATGTTAGACGAATGAATGAATCCTTAGTGAAGGCGTGAATGCAAATTAAGAACAGCTTCGTATCCTCAGTTAAAATAGTAGCGAGTTTAGATAAACAATCATTGTTCGGACCTCTCGAAATCTGCATCATTTACAGTCTTAACAACAGCGGCAAACAAACAAGAGTGTGTGTAATATTATGCGAACCAAAATGCGAGCCATGCGAGTCAACTTTTCAAACCCGGGCTTTGTAACGCAGTCAAGTGAAGCCAAAAAAATAAAGCTCTCTCATCAGAATTTTCAGAAATGTAATGCAGCAATTTTTTGTTGTTGTTCTGCAGCACAGAAAGCACAGCCGGAATACTACAAGTCATTTTCGGTCAGTTGATGAAGCATATCGACAATAATTCACAGTTTTCCATATATATATCTTTTTTAATTTTAGAATTTTAGAAAGTAAATGCGGAAGGTATCATAAAATGTGGGCGCTTAAAAAAGTATTTCAAAAAAACAAAAACCGAAACTTTCGTTTTAAGGTGGTATGGGACTCTGAAGTACAATTTTCGCCTAAAGCTTAGTTTTGAAGAAACTTATACCATATTCCAACAACCTTGGTGCAAAACCATACCAACACAATAATGTTTGGGTCTACCGTTGTCATGGTAACAGAACCAGCTTTTGTAAAGGACAAAAAATGTGCCTCTATGGGAGCAGTAATTGAGCTGTTACATTAAACTTTGCTGACCAGAAAGTATTTTTGCAAATTTTCTATACATTGATCTATGCAATAAACTAGAATTATGAAATAACTCAACTTACTTGCTAAGCAAAAAATGTTTCAAGTTGAAATTCTGGGAAAAAAAGCAAGATTTTTACTTCGAGCATCAAAAGAGATTTGCATGCTACATAAAATCCACACAACATAAACACTTGATTCTAGTTCATGGCATAGCTGGTATACCTGCCACAATTTTCAAACTCAGGTAAGTTATTTAAAGCTCAGGGTGAGGGGCTTGTTCCCCTGAGACATATATGCATAGTCAAAAAAGGTCAAAGTTTGAATAGTGCCAATAAAAAAATTTAGTGTCATCATTTTGCTTTATTCTCACAAGTATTCACTTTAAACTATTTGTGACACATAGAAAAACAGAGAAGAAAACACCAAAAGAACCAAACTTTGGTCAACAGCAACAATTATGGTACTAAAACCTTCTCAAATGTTGATTGGGCCCAAAAATTAAAAAAATCAAAACACAAAAATTTACCTCTAAACCCAGCTCTCAGATAGCGTTTTGCTCTTTTTAATCTTCCTTCAACAAACAAAGTTTTACAAAGCAACTCTTCAACTTCCAGAATATATAAATATTTTTGAAATACGCCGTGAATCCACGCCTTAACAGCTCCACTTCTTCTACCAACTTTGCTTCAGCCGCCGTTCATAAAAAATCTGCCGAATTGCATTCTGGGAAATTCACTGATATTTGCACAGCGTTTCGCCCCTTTAAAAGTTTTTTATATTTTTTTATAAGTCTCGCACCATGCTAACTTTCTGCATCAGAAAGCACCTAGATGCTTTTTACTTTTGGTCAAACTTGTAAAAGTGCAGAGTACAGCTGGGGAGACAAGACACATCTGCTTATAAGGCCCCTTAACCATGAACGGCATACATCGATTGGAACACGCCAACAAATTTGCCATATTCACAGTGCCAACAATCATTTATTCGATATTGGCAAGTTTAAGCCTTTTTAGCCCTTAATGATGAGCTCAGGCACCCAAGCAAATGGCCAAAAATTCCATAAAATTACAAAAGTTTGAAAGATTTGCCTGCAAAACTGCCATTCCGGAATTAAACCAGATTAAGGCGGGCATGGTCACGTGATGGGCTGTTACATGCCATCCCATCTTTTGTTTCTGGAGAAAATAAAGTTTTAATAGCCCCCTTCCACAACATCCAAACCTACTATTTTGAGTAGTTTCTAGGGTCCCATACCACCTTAAACTACCAAAATATATCATGCTTTTAAGGTAACTCATTTTAATGAGTTAAAACTCCTAAAACCTACCACAAAAACAAGTAAAACAGAACAGAAGCTAGCATCCTTAGCTCTTTTAATTTAACAACATTAAAGGGAAGCAGAAACTCAGAACTATCTATTTTTTGTAAAGCTATACCACTACACCACACAAGTTTGAGTTGCCAAAAAAGTACTCTCGAGTGCAATTTGTTAATCCATGTCCTTAAAACAACTAATATTTCTAAATACCAAGAAACTCCAAGACCAAGTCTGCTCTTGCTGTGCTTGCAGTGAACTGTTACTTCATAAGGTGTCAGTAATACTGATATCTGCCGATCCTGTTGGCTTTTCTAAAACAGGTTCCCTCGGTAAAACTCGGGAGACTGGCAAGACTCGAAACAGACGAAATGTGAGATCAACTCCGATGAACCACACGACCAAAGTAATCGAAAACAAGGTTCGCTTCTTCATGCAATCGATGTTCAACATATTTTGTGTCAAGGATGCAAAGCTATGTCTACCAGGTCCCAAAGGGGAGAAAGGGTCCACAGGCGTTCAGGGTCTAAGAGGACCTCAGGGACCAATAGCAGCTAAGGGAGATATAGGGCCCAAAGGGAAGCAAGGCACAAAAGGAGCTCGTGGTGATCCAGGGAGAAACGGACCAAGAGGACCTCCTGGGCCCATTGGGCAAAAAGGTAATTGACATTTGTGTTGTATGTGTATTTTCTGCTAATTACCGCCATTACGTTACGTCAATCAAATGTATGCGCCTCAAACATGAGCTTCCTCAATATAATTATGTCATTATTTAAGCAACTCAAAATTGAAAGGAAATTAATACACTAGGATTTAACAGCTTTCTGGTGTTAACGAACTGGAAGTAAGATAACAATTTTTATTTTTAAACAAAAACAGTTGCAAACGAGAAAAACAAATTTCGGTAAAAATGGGTGGAAGCACTTATTCTTGCAGTCTGAATCTCTTCGCGAAAAAAATGATTGATTTCGTTTAAATTGTTTTGTTTCTGCATACATATTAACTGTGATGTATGCAAAAACAAAAAGATTTGGACAAATTCAAGAGGAGGAGAGGGCAATGACTAAAATTAAGGGAGAAAGTAGTTAATTGATTAAGAGGAGAGGGTAGTAGTTGAAATGAGGGGAGAGTGCAATGACTGAGATGAGGGAGAGGATGATGTATGGATTGAGTGGAGAGGGTAGTGATTGAGATGAGGAGAGAGGGTAGTTATTGAGATGAAGAGAGAAGAAAGTTACTGAGATGAGGGGATAGGTAGAGAGTGAGATGATCGAGAAGGTAGTGACTGAGTTGAGGGGAGAGGGTAGTGACTGAGTTGAGGGGAGAGGTTAGTGACTGAGATGGTGGGATCTAAGGACGTTACTGAGATTAGGGGATAGTGTAATGACTGAGATGAGGGGAGAGGGTAGTACCTAAGATGAGGGGATAGGGTAATGACTGAGATGAAGAGAGAGGGTAGTGACTGAGATGGTGGGATCTAGGGAAGTTACTTAGATGGGGGGATAGTGTAATGACTGAGATGAGGGGAGAGGGTAGTACCTAAGATGAGGGGATAGGGTAATGACTGAGATGAAG
>JAOBRD020620247.1:0-22481 GCA_027575215.2 Hydrozoanthus sils
TCTTTCTTTCTTTCTTTCTTTCTTTCTTTCTTTCTTTCTTTCTTTCTTTCTTTCTTTCTTTCTTTCTTTCTTTATTACGTATATACGAACTGCCATAAGAATAAGCCAGTTCGGAATTTCTGAAACACTAGCGCGCGTCGGAATAAAAGGAAATATTCATCAAACTTAAGAAAGGAATAATAATAAACTCCCATCCCGCTTCATTGCGTTCCTTTGTTTAAGCTTCATGAATTTTACATTTTATCCCGACTCGCGCACGTGTTTCTGAAATATCGAACTGACTTATTATAGGTTGAAAACTAGTCTTGAAATCGACTCGGGAAATTGTTGTATTGAAATTTGGACGAGATGACCCATGATGGGACCAAGGCGTTTTTGAAAAGTTCAAAGCTGAAAAGAAAAATGTTATGTGGCAGTACATGAAGTGTATTTTCATGTAAATGATAAATAATTTTAGTTTGATTTCATAAAAATGAAGTAGATAAAATATATAAATGGAAATTTCTGCATGTTTCGATCAATGTGATCATCTTCAGAGAGGTCAACTCTGACATGCTGTAATGAACCAAGAACAATCTACGTTTCCGATAGGAGTGTGGGGGGACTGGGATTGGGATTGCCTGGCATGTCTTGGGTTGGATTGTTCTCTGCTACTGTAGATACCTCGGTATCTCAGTGGTTAGAGCTCCTGCCATGTGATCCGAGTGTCGTGGGTTCGATTCCCGCAGTTTTGAATTTTTTTCTTTCTTGGTTTCCCTTACACTTGCCTTTGGTTCATTACAGCATGTCAGAGTTACCTCCCTGAAGATGATCATAAAATATATAGTTTATGACTTATTCCAAGAAAGAGAAAAAGAGTTTCACTACTTCATTATTGGTTTTTTATTTTTTCTGTCTACAGTACAACTTTCTTTGTTTATTCGGGATGAAATAATGCCTCATTCTTCTATATTACATTCAAATATATTATTTCTAAAATATATAAAATGACGTAGAATTTATGTATTTTTAACACTTCTTGATAAATTAATGATAAATTAAAATAAATAATTGTGTTTAAAATGAGGCTGCGTCGGTGTATCGAACAAAAGTATATATAAAAAGCTTAACACCGTATAAAGGAGATAAATACTGACGTTTCGGACTAATTGTCGTTCGTCGGAGTAAAATAAATGTGTAAAACGAACAACAGTCTGCACTTCTCTTTCTTAATAGACGAGTAATTATCAAAAGTTGTTTGCTAAGAGTTCTAAGGGAATCTGCTAATATCTATTTTTTCCACGAAAACGCCAACCTCCTCTTCCACTACTCTAAAAAACGTCGGACGATTTACCGATAGTTCTATTTGAAACAAATAATTCAGTATGTGACCTTAATAGTGCAACACCGAAGATCATCTCAATGATGCATATTAATGAAACATTTACAATAAATGCAAAGATTTAGTCGGACTGACAACGGACTCTCAAACTGCGGCCGGCCTACATTGGTTAACAGGTTTTTCTGTTAACTTGATCAGACTAAATTGGCCTTCGTCTGAAAGGCAAAAACTATGTTTTCGCTTACTTTACTATTTATGGATAACGTTTTCCCCTAAGAAATGTCACGTCCAAGAACACCCCCTCCCTCTTGGTCAGATTGACGTTTCTCGTGGATCAAATCGATGTGTGCGGCTTCCCGAATTCCTTCCTTTTTGCTGAAATCACGGGCACACTTCGAACATCACCAAAAAAAGGGTTTTTTTGTATATTGTTTTACCCAGAATAAGGCTTCTTTATGTCACCAATCAACTTAACCCGGGCATAATTTTTTTTCTTTTGTGCGCTAGCTAAATCCTTTTTCGAACCTAAGTGGCTTATAGGGCCGGCGCTTATCTCCAGTTTCTTTAGTGTTAAGCGGACGAGAGTCTCAATGCCCCTGATCAAGACACTAGTTCATCGCAGGTTATTTCCCAGCAGAACTGGTACTCATTTATACATCACGAGTCTACTGGAACAAAGTCGGGAAAATTGTCTTGCTCAAGGACACGACACAGTGGTCTGACCCCAGGATTACGAGTCGAATACGCTAACCACTCAGCCACTGCGCCGCCGGCTTAGTTGGTTAGGAGCCTTTTAACCAAGTTATTTGTATTCATTAGAGCGCGATTACCCCCGTCTTGTCCACTGAAACCTTAATGAACATGGTGTCGTCCCTAATATACGCACGTTGGTGCAAGTCCACGTGTGAGATAAACAGAGGGCACCCAGACGCAATGTTCATGTTCGTTGTGGGTCTTTTGAAACTCGAGCTGTTTGGATCTGGTCTGAAGGCGTCTGCGATGTCCTCCCGATGATCTTGGTCAAACAATTGAAATGACACCTTCTGCCTAAACGGCCAGCGGAGTAACGCATCATATTCGCCCCTCATAACAACAAAGAACAGCGACAAGTGACTTCCTTTGCCCATTCCGTCTCCATAAGGGTACAAACGGGCACAAACCTTGTACCCAAAGCGACCGACGTAAAACGGAGGACTATACAGAGACACAGTTTTTCCACTGACAGCGTCATGGTAACGTCTTGTCCAATCGTCGATCTTCCAGATGAATTCGCCGTCGTAAGACGTTGCTTCAAGCATCTGAATCTTCAGATCATGCTCAGACAATTGAATATCCTGGATTGTCGCTCGATGTTCGTTTTTGTCCAGGCGTCGCTCTATGTTTTTGTTGGCGGTTGAGAAGGGCATGGACCTAGGACCTTGTTGCTGGAGATCGCTATCTTTCAACTCGTTTACTTCTCGTTCTAGATTCCTTAGTCTATTCTCCATTACTCTTAGAAAATTCATACACTCTTCAACTTGTGCAGTCACTTGAGTACTTTGTAAGGATTCTACCCCATTGGCGGCATCAAGTTTTTGTTGAATTATTGTTAACTCGTTTTTATGTTCGGAAACGTGTTTCTCCACAATGCCGAGTTTGATTTGTTGCGTTCTGAGATCTTGTCTCGTGTTAGTCAGTGTTTCTTTTTGGCTTTCCATTTTCGTTTCTAAGTCAATGGAAGTAGACGCTAGATTCCTGATTTCATGTTCTTGTTTATTGGATTTAACGATACTTTTTTGATTTGTTGTATTTAAAAGCAAAAGATGTTCTTCCTTGGTGGCTTTATAGTGCTGCTGAAGATCTTGCAATGTTCCCTACAAAGATATAAGTTAACCTTTCTATTAAAATCAAAAAATGGCGCCTTTCCTAGTCACTGGCCCGTACCAGTAAGAAACAGTTAAAGAATTATCGTCACTGTCTAAAATGACATTAAATATCTATGCTAGACAACTTAACCATGTGAACAGATTATTGTTTTAACTCCTTTGTAAATTTGCATGATGGAAGTAAGTTCAAGCCCCGTAGCCAGGACTTTAGACGCTAGATTCTAGGGGGACTGGGGAATGCGCTCTCAGGAAACTTTGAAATTTAGGTTGTCTGACACTGAAATATAAAACAGGCAGACAAAACTCAACCTTAAAAACCTGGATAATATTTAAACTTTTGAACTTCCAAATCAGTTTGGAAAACATAGGAGAATAATGTTTCTTTTTCAATTAGTTGGTCAACAAAAGGGGGGCTTTTGCCGCCAGTGGGGGACCCTTCCTCCCTAGACCAAGAAAATGGATGTGGCTAATAGCTATTTAATACTTGTTGCTTTGCAAAATTTATAGATTGACTTTTTTTACCTTTTGCTATGGTTTGGATATGGCCATCCCAATTTAATGCTTCGCCGAGTTCCCATCGCCTGAACGAGCCATTTTTTTGGAAAAGTAAAAAGAAGAAAAATTCCAGAATCACTTGTAAAGAAACAAGTACTTTAATTTACAAGCACGGGATCTTGTCTTTTTAACACCAGTTGTCTTAAATTATCCATACTTCGTTTTTGTAGCCTTTTTAGACATTTGGTAGTCCTGTTTATATACATCTCTTGCCATCTGATTACATATTGCAGACTAAACGTGAGATTTTTAAAATGCAAAAGTAAACTGGAACACAAACTGAATATTTTGGAAAACAACATTTCGTCAATACTTTTATCGTCATTAAAACAGTAACTTTCATTAAATAGTAACTTTCTAACAGTCTTGCTTGATAGTTGTTCATTCTTTTCTTTTGCCCGACCGACCGAACCACCTTCACGAGAGGGAGGGCGATGGGAAACGAAAAATTTTATTGGGATGGCCTATAGAAAAAACAAAAGCATTCTACCAATTCAACTAGATTAAAAGCAAATGTCTGCTCATGTTTTGAGAAAAGAATGCGAAGATGCCACCAGGGTATCGCTTACGTGACAACCACCTGGTGCCAATTGTTCGAAAGCCGATTAACTTTAAACCAGGGTTAACTCTTAATAAAACCTATTGGTTGTCATGGTAATTAACCTTGGATTAGGGCTTATTGTCTTTTGAACAACTGTGCCCTGGAGGAAGAAAACGAGGAAGACCGAAAGGCATTGAGAAAGATGGTGGGAAGGAGAGAAAACACTTTATTTGGAGGAGTTGGGGGAAAAGCACAATTAGCAAGGAAGAGAAAGAATGGAGGAACTTTGTCAGTTCCCTATGCGACACTTGGAGCGAAGAGGTTGATGGTGATGATGATGATGATGATAATAATGGTGATATGCTTTCTCAGTATAATGAAAGTTAAATGTTAATTGTCACTTTTCAACTACGGACAACTCCACCATGCATTGTAGTAACTTGTGATGAATCTTACCTTAAATTCACATCCGCTGGAGGCGAAACTGCAGGGATGTTCTGTCAGAGGGCATTCATTGGTCAGATGTTCAGCCATTTGATCACGTGATACTTGGAGTCCACATTTATTGGTGCAGGGGACTTTGGATTTCGGGCATTGGTGTATATGGTTCTATGTAAAATAGTTACAAATTAAATTGAGTAAGTATTTAGTGATGTCGTTTTTTTTGTAATAAGTGAATGACTAACTAACTACTTTTCCATGACAGTAGAAAAACCAATGTCAAAAAAATTTTAGTTTTCAAAGAATTGATTTCCCAACTAAAAACTTTTATTGTTCTCATGTTGCTATACAACTTCATAAAACTGAGATTTTTGATTCTCGTCATTTCTATTCCGCATTTTGTTTTTATTATTTTGTTTTTTCAACACGATATGAGCGGATTGCTAAAACAGCAAAGCTAAGCCAACATACCTCACGTCCAGCCAATGGGATGGGTTCTTTGCAGAGGTCACATGGTGTCAGTCGGAAGTTACAGTGATGATTCAGGTGATCTTCAATGTTTTGTGTTATAACAAGCTCCTTACATCCTGGATTTGTACAGAGCTTCTCCAAGTATCTACAATCTTTCGTGTGTTTCTTGGGTTTAGAAAAAAAGGAAAAAATATGTAGCGTAAGAATTTTTATTGATATATACTCACTTCAAGTGTATCAAACAAAAATTACACTGAGAAGATTATAAAGGAAAATGATAATCTAACCTTGAAGTGTACGAGAAGTTAGACCAAAATCCAATTCAACATTGTTGGTAATTTTTAAATAATAAATCTCTCAGGTTTTAGCTTTAACCACAATCGTCCCACTTGTAATGGCAAGCTTATACCCTTTCTTTCTTTCGTTAGCATTTCTCGGTGGATCTTTCGAGAATCAAATTCGATTTCAAGTATCACTCAAATACTGTATGGTTTGCTCCAGCGCTTTAAAGCTTGGAGTTTTTATTTTTTTATTGGTATTATTATTATTATTATTATTATTATTATTGTTGTTGTTGTTGTTTGTCATCGTTATTATTATTATTATTGTTGTTGTTGTTGTTGTTTGTTATTATTATTATTATTATTATTATTATTATTATTATTATTATTATTACGTTGATTACACACCTTTAAGTTGTGGTTCAGTTTAGTTATTTGCTTTTGCTTCTTTGTACTTTTTACAATACTCCGGGTGGCATGATTACATCTTTAAGTCCGTTAAATAATTAATGTGTCTCTTTTGATCGAAAACAGTTTTTTTGTTTTTGATATCGGACTATATACATGACAACAGAATAAGATACAATACGATTCGTTGTTAATGGTTAAAGGAGGTCGTACAGCTTTTTACTCCGGCTACCGTACCGTATCCTTTCAGAATCTCTATACCCTGTTCAGTGCCAGCTTCCTCGAAGACATTACAGAATTCACTTCTAGTTCTGTTATTCTTGCATAGCTTACTGAACAAAACTCTAAAGTCTTATATATCAAAACACAAGTAATAATCAATTCGTACTTCCAAATGTCGAAACGATCCTTTCCACTGACACCCATTCTTACGAAAAATGCAATAGCACTGCAAGTTCAGGATTTCTCGTTCACAACAGCGATCGGGAAACACAGAGTTCGTGTCAATGACCTCATTATCCACCGGACACCTTGGCTCTTTAGCTCTAGTAAACAAAAAACCTGTTACTTGTTGTTGTTTACTGTACATTAGTGGTTTTATTTACTTTAACGTGAAAATGACACTTTTAGTTTTTAGTTATTTCAGGGAGCCAGTACCCTTTTTCATTTAATTTTTTACCTATCACTGTAAATAATATGCACATTATGGTACAAATAAATCTTATCTTATCTTATCTTAATATATATTACTGTTGAAGAATACTTTATTTTCAGTTTGACTTCGGTACCATTTTTTGTTCCTTACTAACAAAGTGCAAAATTTTGATACATAAGTCATAGGTACATTGTGAATAACTAATTAATATAAGACAAGATGAAAATAACTATGTTTCAATGATTTTTGTCTAATGTAATTTCGACCTGACTCATTGATAAATTTGATCAGTAATTACAATCAGTTTATATATATAAGTTAAGCTGATTATTTCATCCTTTCATTGTTTGTGTTACTTGAATCACTTAAAATAACATACTATTACGTTGGATAAAAATAAAGTTCTACTCCACACAAAACGGAGTAAAATATTTATTTACTTAAATTTTCAAGTTTAAACTGAATGCATATATTCTTCTATATGTATAGGGATAAAACACGTTAAGACTGACAATCGAGGTTCACTAGAGTTAATTGAGGTATTGCTAAACTTAAAAGGGATAAAAGACTCGGCTGAAAAATATAGATGAGTCATGAAACAAGTTATTACGATGAAAGATTAGTGCAGCATATAAATTGTGCTTATTGGCAAGCCCTATTTGCTCCACTACTAAGCATATCAATCGTTCTACAAACCTTTTTAACAACTCCAGGCATTTCTCACAAACTCGATGGCCGCATGGCGTTTGGTTTGGCTTTCGTAGTACCTTCTTACAAACAGAGCAGTAAAATTGTTTTTGAAGAGTCTCTAAGAACTCAACTTCTCTACAGCTGTCTTGGCACATTGCTCCCTGAAAGAATTATATTAACTGAAACGTCGGTCATATGTCGTCTAATATATGCATTCATGAGACAAATTTACCTCCTATATTCCGGTCATGTCCTATCTAAACTTGTTGACGACCGCATTAAAAACTGTAAAGTCAGCAAGGTTGATGTCGCTCTCGGTAACTCAGTTTAAGTGAAAAAATAAGGCACATATTTTATTGCTGCTTTTGTTTCTTGGACCTTTAAGTTCTATATCTATTTTTTACGATATGATTAACTTGTCAAAAAATCCCATAAATTTTCTTTACGTGACAGGAAGCACTGATAAACAACTCTCATCTTGACCTTGGTTGAGTTTGTTTACTGAAAGGAAGCAGTTTTAACAGGTCAGCTGGGCTGTTGTATTTACTTGCCTTTGAAGTAAATACTAAAAATATTGTAAGATATATAAAACATATAATTCGTGTTGATAGCTAGCTTTTTACACTTCAGTAAAACCTTTTTACACCCAATAAAAGTTTGCTGAGCTAGTTCAGCTGTGATCTATGGTTTCGACAATAAGTCGCCTTCATCAAACTATCAAACTTGAAAATTCCATCCATCCTTAGCTTTTTGGAATTTGATTAAGGAGCATCGACTAAACTTAATCACCAGAAGAAGCGGAACTTGTACCTAAATGATTATCGTATAAGATTTTAGCAGCTATTTATAAGTTGTGACATTTTTGTGTAAAACTTGGTTTCGGCGCCGGATAATTCAACTTCCTGTAACTTTCAAATTCTAGCGCAATAAATTTCTCGCGTTTGTGACCAGGGATAGCTATAAGATTTAAAACATTTTGAATAAAGCTGATTTGTGATATTTTTAATTTTGTCTTAGCTGTTGGGGAAGCAATAAACCGCATTACGTTACTTCTTGGTTTTCTAAAAGGGAAGAACTCAAATTGCAAATTAGGGGAATCCCCTGTTTTCACTTTCAGAACTTACGCGTAATATTCTAATTTTAAAAGTGATCGAACCCGCCGCTAACAGCGTGACGTTAGTCAATACGAAAGTCCAAGTAAACAGCAAACTGGTGACTATAGTCACGTCCGATACTATGGACTGAAAACAAGGCATGAAGCTATGCATGAAATTCGTCCGGATGAGTTTCAAGGCTGAAACTTAGTACTAAAAAGTAGCTGCATTGTATAAACTTTGTTTAAAACGGAGTAAAAACTAAACAAAACCGAGTTTGTAATCCTAAGTTGACAGCGCTAGTGCTTTCTTCGTTCTTCGGACACTTGTGGCCGTTTGCCTCTTCAAATTGCAATGCTTGTCTGTTTAAACAAATTCTACATCATTACATGGTTCTGACATGTCTGTAATTTGTGATCCTGAAGGAAGTGATATATTCCCTATTCCCTTGGCCTTGATTTTATAATGAGGATCACTTTTTGTCAACATGCAAAGCGACAACAAGTAAAACCTTATAAAGCTGAAGACATTAAGAATGAGTTACATACTTTTAACATCTTCAGCCAAAGCATCAAGCGTCTTTCAGATCAACATTTGAGTGAGTACGTTGCATCACCTATCAAAGAATTCTCAGTAGTTACCGTTAAAAAATTCCTTTGAAGTCCGGCGCTCCGCCTAGCGATGTTTAGCAGAAAGTCAACAGAAACACTGAACAACCTGTGATAAATCATGTTCTGTTTTATAAAATTCAGGTAGACTTTGTACATGGTCTTTGGACGTATGTATGGTCTGACAAAAGCTCGATCGATGTATGTAAGGAAGTATATGTCAATCACAAGCTTTAAAGACCGTCTACTCTAAGACTATAGCTAGTAGATACCAACTATATATACACTGAGTTAAATCACGCTGACCCAGTATATTTCTTGGCACAAGCTTAAGAGGATACGAAAATCCACAGCGTTTTAATCGATGAAATCGAGAAAGTATATAAACATAAAGGATATGGTCAAGATTTTTACAAACTTTGTTCAGTTTAACAATTAGCCGACTTCGAGATGGAGTTTTCTGCGAGTTAATAGTCACCGACGAGGCGCGAAGTGACGAAATGATTATTAGATTCATAAAAACACAATGAGTCTAATTGTTTTAGTAGAAACCAACTAGTATACTACTTTCTAAGTTCTTCATCTTTAACTTGACAAGTATACGCGTTTAAAGAACCCGCCATTGTTGTTTGCTTAAAAACACAGACAGTTTTTTCGCCACATGCTGTTTATCTATCAACAGTCGACAAACAACAGTTTGAATTACCACATATACAAAAATATGATACGAAACGATCTATAAAGCTTAAACACGGTTCACACATAAGATAACTCAAGGAAAGAGGGTATAAGTTGTGAAACTACTTTCGCATCTTCATCAACTTACTTTGAATAGACTAGTCTAAAGCTCTTTTCTTTATGCATGTTTACGTCAAACTAGTCAATTTCACCCCCAAGCCTCGTATACAAGAAATAGGTGTGAGAATTTTGCACGTGCAAACCGTGTTCACGAATGAATTATTTTCATCTGTGGACGCTTTGGGATTTTGATTTATGAAAGTATTCACACTTTTGTGATTCGAAAGCGAGGCTCGGGGTGTTTGACGTAAACATGCATAAGGCCTATTGTGAAGTATTTGGGAGCCAAAGTGTTGTAGTTAGTGCTTAGTGAGAGTGTTTACTTAGTAGTGTTAGGGTAACTTTGATCGTTCTACCGCAGTCAAATTTAGAAAGAGCTTCAGTGTTTCCATTCTAAGAAACCTCAGTCTGACCGACATTGAGCACACTATTACCTTGCTCCACGTTGTGTTCTTGTTTAGCTCTTGACTTGTTGGCAGTAAATAACACGTTGTTTAAACCCATGCACCTACTTCCTCGTATTTATGGAGATACTTTTTAAAACGCGTTAGGTCAATAGATTAATGTCCTTAAAATAAAATGGTTTTGTTGTATGAAGATTTTTAATTAGTAAATTACAAACGAGCTTCCTTCTGGGACTTTACCTTTTCAAAAGGGACTCATAATTGAAATCACTTTTCGCTTTCGTATTTTGCAAAAGTGCCCAATTAGAGCAAAGTGAACACGGATGTTTAATCTTTTCTAAACAAATCTCCGGTATCATTTCATAGTTTCGAACCCTTGCAAGAAATTTATACCATTATACAGCTTCCTTGTTGTTTATGTTAAATTTGTCCTAAAATCACCTTTCGAGTTTAAGAACACTGAGTTAGATTAGTTATCAATCGTTGTGCAAACTTAGTAGGCTAGGAAGCCAGAGAGTTTGTTTTTCTAGATATTACAAATTGGTTTTTACACCAGTAATGCTGTTCAAACGCAATTTTATTTAGTGAAAAGGCTTACAAAAAGTGGCGGGTGGGATCGCTTACGTTACCTTCTACGACTGGAGTTTCCTTCAGCAACTAATAAAAGACCATTTATAAGTTTCCAACTAGCTTTGTGTTAGTATCTGGTTGATTGAGTTCGAGCAAATGACGTCATTTGTCCACCAATTCTGGCTGATGGTCTCTGCTTTCTTTTTGTACGGTGTTCAGTTAACCATATATCGGTTTATCCCCAAAGAACACTTATAGGGTTTCTTCTCAGAGCTCAAGTCAGACCTATATATACCTTCTTAGGCCTACCAACTTTCACATGCGTTTAATTCCTTTTAATTTAATTCGAAATTCAACGCATCCGCTCCTTAGTTCTGCTAAGACTACGCCGAATTGTTCAATGGCGCCTAATTAACACGCTTCTGAAAACTTGAAAAATTCAGTGACAGATTGTTGTTTTTGAACATATTTTAGTAGAACTGAATATTCAATCTTTTAACAGTCTTAATAGATGACTTTGGGTGAAGTTTGATGTTATTTTACTTAGCGTGCCTACAGGAAAAGGGTTGCGAAGTAAAATGCATCTTAAGGGAAATCTAAAACCATTTTATTCATAAAAGATCTTAGATTTGTCGAGGGAATACTGTGTTTTTCCGAGGACTCTGTTTCCGCACTAAAAGTGTCTTGGTAAGATCACGGTAAAATCCCACTCTTGAAGATTGTTCCTATTCCCCGGCAGCACGAACACTCCACCACGTGAACAATATTCCTCCGTTAGGTGAATGTCGTTGTGACCTTAATTTCATTGTCCGTTGTCAAGTACCTGTAGTTAACACAAAGAAACATTCTCTAGTTAGCGCCTCTCACAGTAAAATGTCAATATGATCGCTTTCCGGTTGACGTCTTTATAGAACTTTTCAGTAAATTCCAAGCATAAATTCTCCCAACTTCAGTCCATACTTTTCATTGAACTAGTTTGGGAGAATTTTACTTTTCATCTTCAGTAATAAAGAATTAAAGTTGATGAAGGATGCTCCAAAATAATTTAATAGTGTGTTAAATTTGAAGTGTTGATATAGAAAACTTGCATGGAAGTTATTGAAGATGTAGATGAGAAATAACAACATAAAAATGGTGTTGAGTTCGAACAAATTTCAAACAACGATTGTTTGCGATTCGGGCTTTCACTTGTTTATTTATTTAATTTTATCAGTTTGTGTTACTTTGGAACTGAAAAGGTCTGGTTTATTCCTTTTGTATACAGTAGTTGTTCGGGAATATTGTTACCAAGGCATGACCATCCTTAACCTAAAATGATCTACCTTGATCTACTCAAGATCTTGTCCTGCAATGAGCTACTATTAACTTAAATGACCTACCTTAACCTATCCGGTTCTATCTTGATCTACTCATGATCTTGTCCTGCAATGAACTACCATTAACTTCAATGACCTACCTTGACCTAACTTGAACTACCATTATCTACCTTGGTCTACTATAATCTACTTTGACCTACCTTAACCTATCTTGATCTACCCGATCTACTCATGATCTATCTTATTCTTCAATAATCTACCATTAACTTCAATGACCTGCCTTGAACTACCATAATCTAACTTGATTTATCATGATCTGCCTTTGACCTACCACGATCTACCTTGAACTACAACGATCTACCTTGAACTACCTTGATCTACCATGATCTACCTTGATCTATTATAATCTACCTTGATCTACTCATGATCTATCTTGCCCTTCAATGATCAACCATTAACTTCAATGACCTACCTTGAACTACCATGATCTATTTTTTCCTACCATAATCTACCATGATATACCTTGACCTACGTTAATTTACCTTGATCTACTCATGATCTATCTTGTCCTTCAATGATCAACCGTTAACTTGAATGACCAACCTTGACCTACAATGATTTACCTTGGCCTACCTTAACCTGGCTTGATGTACCTGATCTACTCATAATTTATCTTGTCCTTCAATGATCTACCATTAATTTCTATGACCTACCTTGAAATGCCTTGATCTACCTTGGGCCTATACCATGATCTATTTTGACCTGCCTTGAACTGCCATGATCTGCTTTGACCTACAATGACCCGCTTCTACCTTGACATGCCATGAGATACCTTGACATACCATAATCTACCTTGACCTACCGTGATCTACCTTGATCTACCTTAATTTACTTTAAACTACTTGTGATCTTTCTTGTCCTACAATAATCTACCATTAACTTCGATAACCTATCTTGACCTGACTTGCCCCATGATCTACCTTGACCTACATAATCCATCTTGATTTACTTATAATCTATCTTTTCCTTCAATGATCTACTATTAGCTTTAATGACCTACATTTAAACTGCCATGATCTACCTTGACCTACCTTAACCTACCTTAGTTTACCTTGACCTACTCATGATCTATCATTAACTTCAAATACCTATCTTTAGCTGCCATGATCTACCTTGACCTGCCTTGAACTACTTTGACTTAACTTGAACTACAATTATTTACCTTGACATGCCATGATCTACCTTGGCATGCCATGATCTACCTTGACCTACTTTGAACTACCTTGACCTACTTTGAACTACCTTGAATTAACTTGAACTACATTGACGTATAATGGCCTACCTTGAACTACCATGAACTTCCATAACCTACGTTGATCCACCATGGCCTACCTTGTTGAGAACAGGAATAAACTGATAGGATACAGGACCAGAAGTAGATGATAACGCTGAACGAGAATCCCAACGCGGGGCTGTACCAGGCTGTAAAAAATATTAAGTACAATCAGGTTAGAATATTCCTAAGAAATGTAAGGAGATTTGTGCCATTTGCAACATAATTGCAGCACTCAGCTGAATCCTGACCCCAAAACTCTCAGATTAGACAGATAAATCTCCCATTTTATCAATACATTAACCAATTGGTGTCTTGGTGGTGAAGTTTTGTTTATGGCAAAAATATTGTTCCAGGTCCTCTGAAGTGGTCGGTACTCCGTCACTATACCTTCAATAGAATCGCCTGACACATTCGAAACAAAAAAAAGACATGATAGTGGAAATTAATGGAAAGTTTACGGTAGTTTTCATCAACCACGGAAACATACAAAGGTGATGAAAGTTCTATTATCAGTCATTTATAGAATCTTACGAATCTTGCAAGTTCCAAAAAAACACTTAAAAGACGCTTACATATTTCGTATTCCTGGAACGTAGTCTCCTCTTCGTCGCTTAACTCGGCACTCTGTTCTTCGTTGGTGCAACTAACAGCGACAAGTGGAGGGATGACAAGCGGTTTGCCACGAGCGGGAAGACTCAGGGTTCGTTTGGAACGGTGTTTTACCAGGGGCTGGCTGCTGGGCGGTTTGAGAGAGTGACTGCGGGCGTGCTTAAGGTGCTTATCAATTGGTTGGTTTGTGTTCAACGCCATCTCGTACGTTACACAATCATCTAACGCGTCAGTCACGTTATACTGCCAAAAAATAACGGTTCTTTGTATAACGTAACTCGGGTATAGGCGAAAGACTCAAAGGAAAAATCCATGTTTGGAAGTGCTCGGTCATGTTAACAAACCGTACTTAGGAATAACGGATGCAGCATTGTTATCAATTTAAACAAAATTTTAAACTAAAATTATCAATGACCTACTGGGAACAAAATGTTAAGAATGCAAAAACATTGTTATGTAATATGAACAATTGAAATATTTTGTTGTTAAGTGTATTTTTAGTAATTTTTAAGATTAAAAGAGCTGATGTTTTAGTCTAACATTTCATCTGCGGTAAACAAACTTACAATATCAAAAGCAAAACCAGGTTAGATTCACTAAAGTTTAGACTTTTTAAAAACACTTCAAAAACTTTGCGGCATTTTAGCAGGAAACTGGCCTCAATCATCTTTAGGGGTTCGAACAATAGAAACGAACCAGCTTCGACTTCAGTTTGACATACTTTAGCATAAATTACACGAAATTTTTAAAACGAATTTGTATTCGATTAATTAACTGCAAAAAATAGAAGCTATACTGATTCGAATCTTAATCTATTTTCATCGTGGTGTGTGGGTGACGATTGAGTTAAGTGTTAAAATTTAGTTTTAAAACGAAAATACACTGCTTCAAGTTGATGAGAGGTCGAGTCTCTGCCGGAATATATTTTTGAGTTTGTTTTTTCATTACTATGTAGTAAACAAATTTTTGTTCGGCTTCTAAAGCTGATAACTTTCACTGTCTATCTATCCCCCGCTCGAGTTGGTCAAATGCGTGTGAACATCTGTACCGGAAAATGAACATTCTATATTCTTAATTGCCACTTCAACTTTCCATTCTATAGATCCTTCCTGTTTTAATTGATAACAATGTATTTCTCATGACTAAAAAACGGATAGAACAGCCGCAGAGTTCGCAAATAATTGTGTTTTTAGCATATAAAAAACAAACAGGATTTGTGGAAGTCGGGTCCGGTTGAGGCAGTTGGAACAAAGCGGCCGTTATTCTTTCTTAATTATTGACAAAATACAGTACAAAGGCAATTCACATTTATCAATCTGGACTGACGACAAACTAGAAGCTAGAATCAAACGTTTGTTTATTAAATCCCACGAAGGTTTTTCCTTTCTACAAAGAAAACTTTGCTGGCCATTAAAAAGCATTACATAGCCAATTTTAACTAGAGCAAGTTATCGGATATTTGTCAGTCATCGCGTAATTGCTAAATTTTACCTTTTCTTTCAAACCATAACAAATAAGCAGGCTTGCCGACAGTATTTGAAAATGCTTCAACGAGTGATAACTTAACTCAAATTAAAACATTTTTGTGAAAATAAAGCAACGGTAATGCCTTCTAAAAAGACTTGGCGATTTCTTTAGGAAATTCAATTTTTCCCAAAGTGGCTGATAAAGTATAGACGCATTTAAATAACATGTTTAAACAGAATTAAGATAATTTTGCTTCACCAAAGCCAAATGTCAATAAAGAATAATTGAAGTAGTATTATTTTTAAAGAATCATTTCTTCTACCGTAAAATTTTGCAAAAGAAAAACCTTGTTTATGGTTGCCTTTAATTTTATAATCGCTTAGCTTATTTGGCAAACGTTCTACATTACTCAACAAAAGCGTTTGTAAAAATTGAGTATAACCCTAGATATATTATAGATTGTTTCGACTTTTTCTCGTATGCAAATTATAGCCCGCTTCTCACAAGAACTGCATGCCATATCAGATACTTATTTAGAGACTTCTTGAAAGTCTCTGACAATACCTGGCAACTTTAAGCAGTTGTTTTCCGATATTGATTCGCTTGTTTTAATTTATCTGCTTACAATGTTATAGTGGAACATGAAAATCTCAGCCCCAAAGTTCTCAAAGAGTTTGATACCAACCCGATTACAGCACGTTGTTTCTGCGTTCTACAAATGTCAGTGAACACCTCTTTCAACAAGACGTAATAAAACAGGACAACCGGAGATTTTGTTTAAATTCTGTGCAGGTGCAGTTACGCTGCGAGCCTCGTTACAGTTTCTAATCGTGCCATAAAACAAATGATTCCTGTTCTTAGAGTGTATTTCTAGACACTTCATGCATTGATATGAATTAGTTACTCGCCTCAGTCTAGAGAAAAGAAAAACCAACCTCCGACTTTTCCTGTTTGCGATAGCTCCTGCTGAGATTTCAAGGGTTTTGACTATCTCATTCCACTTCCCCGGTGCAGCGGTTTCGTTTTATTTACATCTGAATAAATTTGCCTGCCCACGCATACCCTTCGAGGCTAGCGGTCGCTAAGCCAAGAAACTCAAGGATAAAAAAACTCACAACAACTGGGTATTGGTTGTCTTGCAAGTTAAACTAGATTACGACTTGAGCTGGAGCAAAATTTAATTGTAGATTGTTCGTGTCCCCATGTAGACGTCGGAATTACTAAGCCTGGCTCCCTCCGTATGTCTGAACTATGATGTTCTCCTCGCTGCGTGAAGTATGGTCGGCAGTCCGTTGCCGTATATGTTTTTACAACAATTAAGATAAAAAAACTACACACAGCAGCGGCGACAGTTCTCACACATGCAGACACCTGCAAAGCTATCTGCGCATGTGCAGTTGCTGATACAAGTGGCGTAGGCATCAAATTTTTACGCGTTCTAGATTCTAGCTTGTTTGCCTCAAGCAACCAAAAGGGAAATATCTCATTTTCGTCAATCTTATCTCATTGTTGAAATCGTTCTTAGGTCCAGACAAACAGCCGTTGAGGATGATTTTGCCGCTGAATGTGCATCAGAGTTTTTACGTCTACTGATTAACGAGAACACTCTCGTTTATTTCTGCTGTAAAGCTTATGTAAACACTGTTATTTCTCATCTCTGCCTTAATCACCGTTAGCCTGGTATGTATGGATCATTCAAGTGTATACTAGAGATATTTTAGTAATTGTATAAGGCAGACTTTACTCCTTCAATGAACATTTATCAGCGAATAAAGAATGTTATAAGTTTCTCTTTATTAACGTTAACCCCTTCAGTTTCAATCAGCTACCAACATCCAACTTCTCCTAACATATCAAACACAAAATAAGACATTTGGTAATGAGAAGATGATAATTGATCAAACAAAGTGAAGTTTGAAGATATAAAGTAAAAATCTCCCAATCTCGTTCCTTGAAACTATACGGACTCTAGTTGGGAGAATTTACCAATTCAACTGGAGCTGGAAAGGTCGAGCTAATACTTCAAGCAATATTACTAAACTTAAATTTTAGTCGTGATTTTTTACAATTGCAAATATTTCTAGATTCAAAAATGATCGTTTGAGTAAAATTTGACCAAATTGATGCGGTAGGCGTAGGCTGAAATTCAATCTATCACTTTATCTGACCATTTCATTATTAAAGAATTTACATCTAATTCAACGTTTCAGGTCATTGCGGTAATATTACATGTAGACAATCATTTTCCTTTTAAGGGCAAACTATTCCTTGATAGATTTGACTGTACATAAAGTACGTAGGCTGAAATTCAATCTATCACTTTATCTGACCATTTCATTATTAAAGAATTTACACCTAATTCAACGTTTCAGGTCATTGCGGTAATATTACATGTAGACAATCATTTTCCTTTTAAGGGCAAACTATTCCTTGATAGATTTGACTGTACATAAAAGGCCTAATGTAGAAACTGATATTCAAATAACAATTAAATCATTCAAAATGACACACACTTCAATTAAAATACTAAGGTAGAATTGGTTTTTATGGAAGCTTAACTTAGAAAATTTGTGAGGCAATTAGAATCTTTCTTGCCCTCAAGACCGAAAGCCATTTGCTAAATCAATTATTTAAAACACATCGTTAATACAACCAAATTGAAACACAGTACTTATTGAAAGAGAGTCTTACAAACAATAAGGAATAAAACTTTAAATATTTGGCATATATAGAATAAAGGAGGAAAGATCCGCGCAATATACGTAATACAAGAAAAGACAACTCGAAACGTTCAACCAACGAAAACGAAGTAAATTTTAATTTTATAACGTCACTTTAGGGCAACTTATGAATAAATTAAAACAATGGCTTGAAAGCAGTGATTGGCGGTCGAACTTCCTATACCGTCTTAAGTTCTTAAGATAATTCTTTACAAGAAACACATGTTGAAAACAGTTAATTTAAATGTGTTCAAATACTTTATGTACTTTTATGATGTAAATTTTAAAGCTGACAGAATATCGAATGAGACTGTATCCAACACTTCCTTTCAAAGTATAACTTGTATTGTTATTGTAGCTTATTTTTGTGCAGCCGCTCCCGTAAAAGTTTTTTCTAAATTATATTTCATAATTTTTAGTCTAAATTCTATATTTTCTCAATCTTGAAACTGGTCCGTTTGTATAAATCAGAAATATGAACTATCATAGACATACGTCATTTAAGATATTTAGATCAGACAATGAGGCATGTTTTTTGTAAAGCAAGACAAAACTATTTACCACAAAAGCAACCATTTCATTTACCCATTATTACAAGCTAGCGCTTGTTTGGGTCCTCGAAAAGCGACAGAGTCAGTCAATTCGGATTTCTCTGATATCACAAGAAAATGAAAGTTGATTGTCAAGTATACAGTATCTTGAATTGAAATATATGTTTCCATGCATTGCCACAAAGACAATGAGATTTGTTGCAGTATTGCAAGTTTGTACTCCAGAGTGTGCCATGCTAAAACAGGGCAACAAACTAGGAAATTTCAATAGCATTATGTAACAAAATAGGAAACCGTCATGTACTGAGACCATGAAGATTGCTTTGTGGTAGTAAAAACCTTGACACGTCTCTCACTCTCAGGTCAGAAATCAATGTCTCGCAATAACTTACATCAATATACACGCTAGGTATAATTATCTCTGATTCCTTTTCCTTATTTAAAGTGTGACACAACTCACACGAAAGCTTAAATAATGAATGATTTTGTGTTTGATGAATCGCATATAATATCTAATTTAAACGTAGTGAAGAATCTTGTATTCTTAAAGCTTGTGGTACTATCGTGGTCAAAGCATTTATTTTAAGATAAAACTTTAGTCAGCGAAACTTAACCGCGCGGAATTACTCACTTATTAAAAAATACCAAGAGAACAACATGAATATCGTCTACTGATCAAGTGCGAGTGTATCATTAGTTATTTGCGATTATCAAAAGTTCTTAACGAAAAGCTGCTTTTTCCTCCGCTTTCAATTTCATGCCGAATGTAATTATATGATTCTCGATAACTTACATGCGAATCACTCGAATCCACAAACCTGGACAGCGTGAATTTTGTGATTATCACTTTTGTGATAGTCTCTTGTCGATGGCCTTTGTCAGTGGTCAATACGTGCAACAGATCAGACTAAAGCATTTGGAGCGTAGAGCTTTGCTAGTTTAGCGTAGTAGTCTTAAATCCGTTTTCAGCGAGTGCGCTCTAATCTGTTTTCGACTCTAATCAGTGGTTTTGCTAGTCCGACCGTTCAGTCGAATAGTCGATGTGCTAGCTTTGGCAGCTTTACCACAAGCGAGTTCAATCAAAACAAAATGACTCTCGCAGATTCGCACTTAATACCTGTGAGAGCGGAATAAGCTTCACCGGCTCAAGAAGAGTTTTAGAGCTTCAATCCACTGATTACGACAATAGCACACACGAGCTCAGGGACTTCGTTAATTGAAGGTTTGTCGCAGCCGAAACAATAACTGTCGGTAAATTAAAATAATTATCTTTTCATTCATTCTTGTTGATAGAGACAAAATTCGTTTGATGATAAATTTCTTTTTTTTTTCGTAATGAGTTGCACGGAAATTGTTCAAACCCATTATTTGGAAACAGAGTGTTATCGTAAATTAAGCCAATATTCTGCGTCTTGTAAAAGTGAATTTGTATATTCAACAACTTTCAATTGTTTTGACTTTTCGCAATTTTGAAAATGCTGAAAAGCTAAAATGACAAAGCTGTTAAATTCGTCTGCATGCTAAAGCTTTTAGATAACAAATGTCAGTTTTCATAATCGATCTCCATTAAGAGTAAGACTTGAAGACAGCACAAGACAAGAATAGATGTTCGTAATGATTGTCGGACAATGTTTTTGTTAAAAAAGACTTTTGTGTTAATGACGTTTGAAAATGAAAATGATGGAAAGACTCAGTTGCAATCGTGTAGTGGAACTGGAGTTCGTGCTGTCTATTTACAGAAAGACCTCTTGTTTTGATCAACATAATAGAAAGATGTAAATGATTTATAGAGACTTATTAATGTATAAGTGTAGGCAATAGTTTCAGCCAGTTTTAGCCGTCATAATTGATTTGTGGCAACTTTTCAGTTCATGAATGTATATGAAACAGAGCAATCGGTCAACAAGCTACACAGTCTTCGGACATACACCGGTCATTTCATCAGTCATGGAGTCTATGATGATTAAAGGCGTCAGCAATAAAGCGTAAAAAATTACCACAAGTTTGTTTATAGAAAAGAGAAGCACATTTTTCAAATTTTGTATCCTAAAAGCAATTTCTGTTTGAAACATCCTTAAAATAGTAAATTTTCTAAATTAAACGAAACCAGCATGACTTATTCCAATAATAAAATTATTTAACGCTCGATTTAAAAAGAGTTCCATCAACCTTATTAAGCATTGTTGATAAACTTACATCGTTTGGAAATCAGTTCGTATTTAATACGTCATACAGACTTCAAAAATGATCATCGTTCAAGACTGTTTGCGCTAAAATCTAACAGTATCCCATTTAGTAACTCCAAGTCCATGCAATCTTATACTCAATACACTCGACGCCTTCCATTGCGAATCGAAGTTAAGAGTCGCTTAATAAACGTATTAGGATTGTTACATTAAGAAGCTACCCGAATTACTTGTTCTTTCTTCCTGTTTACATATCTCTGGAAGTTTCCTTACAAAAGGTGACTTAGTCGTTGTTACTGATGCAATATTTTCTGTCACATTCCTAAATCTGATTCTTCATAAGACGCTAGTCGCCTTGCATGTACATGTATTCGTTTTTCTCAACTGATTTGTTTCACTAAACCTATCCGTCTCATAGCAAAACCGCCAAGAGTTGCACGTGAACCAGCAATATAGTTTCTAAAAATCACAGGTTATCACAAATTCATTTTAAAAATTAGTGTCTGGATAGCAAACTCAGACGTAACAACGTCAGCCGACTTTGCTTCAGGGACTTTGTTGAAGTTTCGCTTCAGTCTTTTAACGTAAAAGGTACTTAGATTACTGTCAATCAGAAAAACCACTTTATAATTCAGCAGCTGTTGCGATAATTTGTCGTAAAAGACATGTCGTTATAGTGTGAAATTCTTGTTATCAATTATGCCGGCTATATGGAGGAAGGGCCGGGGGAGCAATTCAGAAATGAGTAAAAAGAAAAAAAAATGAAATAATCGACTTCGAGACGCAATGTCAAAGTTGCAAAAGTTCACCAAAAACAGACAAATAGTTTGATAAATTCCGGGATCCAGGGTGATTGAATACGTGCCCTGACTCCGGTGGCCGAGAGAGACCGAAACTCTGGGGACGAAAATTGTTAAACTTTTTTCTTTTGCCTAGGCTCCGGTGGCTAAGAGAGACAGAAGCTCTGGGATGAAAATTGGTAAATTGCTTCTCGTGCCAAGGCTTCAGTGGCCAAAAGAGACAGAGGCTCTGGGAACGAAAATTGTTAAATTAACTCTCGTGCCTAGGTTCCAATGGTCAAGAGAGACAGAGGTACTGGGGACGAAAATTGGCAAATTGTTTCTCGTGCCAGGCCCTCGTGCCACGGCTTCGGTGGCCAAGAGAGGCCGGAGGTACTGGGAACGAAAATTGGTCAATTGTTTCTTGTGTCAACGCCCCAGTGGCCAAGAAAGGCCGAGGCTCTGGGGACAGAAATTTGTAAATTGTTTCTCGTGCCTAAGCTCCGGTGGCCAAGAGAGACAGAGGCTCTGAGGACAAAAATTGGTAAAATGTTTCTCGTGCCTAGGCTCCGATGGCCAAGAGAGACAGAGACTCTGAGGAAAGAAATTTGTAAATTGTTTCGCGTGCCTAGGCTTCAGTGGCCAAGAGAGACAGAGGCTCTGAGGAAAGAAATTTGTAAATTGTTTCTCGTGCCTAGGCTCCGGTGGCCAAGAGAGACAGAGGCTCTGAGGACAAAAATTGGTAAAATGTTTCTCGTGCTTAGGTTTCAGTGGCCAAGAGAGACAGAGGCTCTGAGGACAAAAATTGGTAAAAT
>JAOBRD020620247.1:22581-49289 GCA_027575215.2 Hydrozoanthus sils
GTTTCTCGTGCTTAGGCTTCAGTGGCCAAGAGAGACAGAGGCTCTGGGGACAAAAATTGGTAAAATGTTTCTCGTGCTTAGGCTTCAGTGGCCAAGAGAGACAGAGGCTCTGGGGACAAAAATTGGTAAAATGTTTCTCGTGCCTAGGCTCCGGTGGCCAAGAGAGACAGTGGCTCTGAGGACAAAAATTGGTAAAATGTTTCTCGTGCTTAGGCTTCAGTGGCCAAGAGAGACAGAGGCTCCAGTTGTATACAGTTTGCTTAGTTTTAATAGTTAAAACTGGCCTTTCGGCACTTCCTCTATTTATCCTTATTTTAAGCAGCAATTTTATTTTATGGCTGGACAGAACCCAACAGTCTGATTGGCTGATGAGAGGGCAGAATTATCTTTTAACGACCGCGGGCCTAACATTTCTCCGTTTTTATTATTTCTTTTCTTATTATTATAAACCATATAATGAATAACTTATTAACCTCATGCTTTCAGGCATTTGCCTTTTGTGTGCTTGCTGTTTGTTTGGTGAGTGAAAGGCTACAAAAATAAACAAAACATTACATGTCCGGTGTCTAACTCGAAAACCTCACGGTTAATTTAGGCCCTGGGCATGCATTTCCTTTGGTTATACTAAGTTTTTATTCTTTTTTTTTTCCAAAATATCCAAACTATCATGTGTCCAATATCTAAAAACTTAACTAAAATTCATCTACTACAATGTAATCTTATTGAAGGAAATGAAAATAAAGTTATCTGTTATCTGCTTAACTTAGGGAAATGTCAGACCTCAGTCGGTCTTTTGTTTGAGCTTTGCTACGCTAGCTCGGTCCATACGTCAAGCCCTCGGTCTGAGACTTCCCAGTTAAGGCCTCGCAATCGGTTAATAAAGATTATTTATACAACCTATCTCACAGTTTTCATCAACTATCCTATCAAGGGCAATCGATCGATGATACTAAAGGCACGGTTTTTCTTTCTAAGACTCTTTTACTTTCAACTCACATTGTAACTATCGAGTGTGACCAGAATATTGAACCAGTAGAGAACTCTGACAAATGCTTTGAAACAGTATAAACATGTTTTCGAAGGAAATCATTGATACTGTATGTAAAGTAAACATTTTGAAATAACTTGCGTTTTATATTCTGTTTATTGATTGTCCCTCGGGCTATTTAACCCGGCTCTTTAATTTGTTTTACCTAACACTTGTTGGCTTACTTGGTAATCATTTGGCTAAGTCGGCTTTATTTTGTACAATCTAACGAGTAGTAAAAGGAAAAATTTGGTCTTACCTGAATTAGTTCATTCCCGTCTTCCATGCTTAGCATTTTACCTCGAGAACTCAAGCACGATGCATATTGAAGATTTGTTAACACATTTCTTTGACCGGGATCACAAGAAGGAAAACAAGAAGTGGTTTCTCAGTACGATTTTGTTTGTTTGTTCTCTGAGAAGCGTTTTTATTAACCACTTGATGCTAGGGGGACCGTTTTACACGAAAAGTTGATTTTCGAAACGTGCCCTACCTCAGTAGCTTGGTCAGAACTGAGAAGACAGGTCAAAGAAATCTATCACGATTGGGTCAAATGGTTTCTTTTGTCGACAGAAGTCTCGTACGTACGTCAACGTCGGTGTTATTTTAGTTCATGATCCGGTATTTAAAGAACGTGCAAGAAAGTGTATTAAAAAGGCTGTGTGTTCACAACTAAACAAAATTTTATTTTTTGAAGCCAGACCACTTATACTTAGACGGGGGCATGCAAGAGACTGCGGATCGGCGGATTTGGCCAGAAATTTCTTTCCGGATTGCGGATTTCAACAATAATTGCAGCGGATCTGCAGATCCAATAAATCTGATGGATTCGGGTTTTGGCAAAAAAAAACTTGTGCGGATTACGGATTCAAAGCATAATTCAGCCGAACTGCGGATCTCTTAATGGCCGGATCGACGGATTTGGCACTGAAATTGCGCGGATCGGCGGATCCTGTACCCCCTTTCACCCCCCCCCGATCCCCCTTAGAGAATTGAACTGAAAGTGTGAACTCGTTGTGGTGTTCGTAACCGCAAAAAATGTGTAAGCGGCCAAGAAATTATGTAAAAGTTAGAAACTGGCAGCCAAAAGCTTCTTCTCATTATTCTGAAACATGCAAGTACAATAGTTATGGCATTTTTCTCAGGAACATTTTCTTCTCATAAGCAGTCTGTGTGTGATAAACTTTAAACTTCGTCATCCCACTGTCGGGTTTTACATTGTATAGAGCCAAAAACGACGCATAAACAGAGAATCTCTAATCCAACATAAATACTGACAAAAAAACAAGCGTACGGCTAGCGCTGTGTGTGAATGCAACTGTACATTTGTGTGACAACGTTGCTTTGATGTAATAATCAAAAGTCGTCTTCTCTTAAAACACATCCCTCTCTCCTTCCCGTCATCCTCTCCCTTCCCTCAAATACACAATTTACAAAAGCTGTCGTGAACAGTACACGAGACATATAAAAGATAAAAACACACACCTGGATAGATTCGACAGGTTTTAGTGACGTTTTGTTCAAGTTCTCTAAGTTTACACGTCCTACTCTCAGGGGTAGAAGTGGAATCTTTCCAGTATGATAAATCGTGATTCCCAGATACTTTTCGACCAATGATTTATGATTCATTTATAGAATTTCTTCATGATTCATGATTCTTTTATAGAATTTCTTCATGATTCATGATTCATTTATTTTTTGTTCATGATTCATGATTCACAGCCTGCGAGATGATGTGATTCGTGGTTCCTTCACATTTTTTAGCCGTGATTCTTGATTCAAGATTCCGCTTCCACCTCCGACTACTCGCTCGTTCTCTCACACTAGTTCTAGTAGTTACATTTTTAAAATTAAACTTTCAAGCATGTGCTTACTTCCCTTTCCGTGATATCACTAACCGCTGTTAATCTGGGCTTTACCTTCTTTTCCGCTAGGGTAATCTGTTATTCTTTATAAATCAAATGTTAGCTTATCAAATTACTTAGTCTCTAAAAACATACTGTAGACCACCATTTCTAACAAAGCAGTCTTTAATTTTTCAAAATTTACTGATTGATGAGAGATCAAATAACGTACAGATTACGAAAATAATGTTTTAGATAGGGCTCCCCATGCTAGTTACGGCACTAATTGCAGCCAAAGAAAAAAATTGTATAAGTTCTGTATTCATGGTTCAAACTTAATAGTCTCTGCGTTCGTACGTCGACTGTGTCCTTGTCTTGTGTTCACACTGCACATATGTCGTCTGTTCAATATCCCTAGCCTCGTCTCCAGGCTTTTCCCTTTGGGTTGTCATCAGCGTGTCTTGCTTGATTACACCACAGTCAGTTCAAGATAACGGACGAGCAGCCATTCCAGAGACGTTCAATCTCATAGATAACTGCGGCGCATTAGAGACCTGGAGACGAGGTTATATACGCCGAACGTACCGACGTAAGTGCAGTTCATCTCGGAGTCGCTTTGGTGTTCAACGAACAAAAAAAACGATGTGTTATCTGTATTTTGACGAAGCTGACAGCAAACATGCCCAGACGTACAGAAACAAACTAAGGCCTAGTCCAATAATAGGAGCATACCAGACTGCGAAGAAACAAAAACACAGAACACTGAATACGTTTACGTATAAGAATTATTTTAGAGATGATATTAACTAGAAAAAACAAAGAAGGTAAATTACGACGTTTGATAACATCTTGCCCCCATCATCAAGCTAGTTTATGCATACAATAAAGTTTAAGAAAAAAAAGTGTCTTGTTAATGTCGGCAGCGCAGTGGCCGAGCGGTTAGCGTGTTTGATCCGTAATCTTAGGGTCGCGAGTTCGAGCCCCAATCAGACCACTTTCTTGTGTCCTTGAACAAGACACTTTACCCGACTTGTTCCAGTCAACTCAGCTGTATAAAAGAGTACCAGTTCTGCTGGGAGCTAACCTGCGTTGGGTTAGTGTCCTGTCCAAGGGGAGTCAAAGCTTTTAATTCCCTTGCAAGTCCTTTCAGCTATAAGCAACAGACTCAAAAGTTATCAGTAACCTTTTCAAAAAGTTTGTAAGCCCGGCCTTTCAAAAAGGCTTGATATAGCCAGCTACGCCGTGATAACACTACGGAAGCCAGAATTAAGAGCCGCCGGCCTGATGGGCCACTGGCCTCGAGAAAGGATTTAACTTAAGTTTTAACTAGCCTTGATAATGAAGGTATAAAATGATAATGGTAAAATTTCACCGAAACGTCGTTAACTTGTCTGCGTTAATTTTTCTTGTTAAATATGGTTACAGCTAACCAAGAACCTAAAATCTAAGACCTATTTTTTGCCTTTTTGGACAATTGAACGACTACGGACAGCTCCAGGTTCAGTTGACCCAACCGCACGACCGGGACAGACTCCCATACGTCGTTACTACTCCCGCAAGGCATCAAAAGCCAACTTCACGAGTAATGCTATATAAGATAGCACTTTTCACGCGCTTTGATTTGCTCAGCACTATAGCGCTAGCTACCGCCACTGCGATTGGCCAGTTAAATTTGGAGTAGTTCGACGCAGCTAAAACTCGTTTGTTCTAAAAGCCACGTATTAAACGTCTTATCAAACTCTTTTTTCAGTCTGTACACCGTAAGCCATTTATGAAGCCTACTTTTTTCTCATGTAGTCCTCGTGCTTTGCTCTTGTGAAACTTTAATACGGACTTGATTGCTTAGAGGTACACATTCGTTTATAAAAGCTAATTTTAGTGAAACATCAAAACAATCTCTTTTTATCGCCAGTATTCTACATATTTTCAGTCAGTATAAAGTTTCCTCCGAAGGTTAAATTCGCGCCTGCTAAATGCCATCGGTTAGTAAGAAAAGACTTACTATATAAAGCACAACTACCGTGTTTACACAGCTTAATCAAACCGAGGTGCATTTGGGAGAAATCGAGAACAGATAGCACAAACACGGTTTGTATTATCCCGCACAAACACATTTCTTCTGTGAAAATTTCCAGCCATGTTTTTACAGGCTGGTTAAAGCAAACACTTCTATTAACTAATCAGAGCGCGCGTATTATCTTAATTACTTTAGAAATTGTCTTAAACAAAACACGCCGGAATCAGTTACAATTTGAAGCTCAAACAGTTGTGCCAAAGGTAACTGAGTTCAGCAATTAAATGGTAGTGACACCAACAAAGTTGATAAGAATTCAGTTTTAAATACTGAATACAAATGACACAAGTTCAAACTGTGTTTCTTATACCAGACATTTGTCGGCATTTCTTGTTCTATCTTCAGAGCAAGGAAAATAACTCAAGCAATGTTATCTTGATAAATAAATGAATATGTAAACGAAAAATGCATTGAAATAAATCACTGAAATCTCTACGAACGGCACTTCTTAAAACCTGGCACTTGTCAAATTTTGGCGTGGCGTTTTCCCTTGAATAAATATTTCTCTAACCGTCTCTACTAAATAGACTAAAAACTTTTCCAGCTTGTCAACAAAATGCCGTTACAAACCAGCACTAATTTGGCTTTGACCGCAAAACAAATACGTTAAATTAAAAAGTTTCTAGAAAAAATCATAACTGAATAAACTGTCTCTCAGTTTTCCGGAAATTCCTCTAAAATGAGTTTCTTACTTATAAAGACGGCAAGCTCCAATCCAGTTCTTAAACATTTTTGGTTGTTTTAGATAAATTATTTAGAGTGCATCAAAAATTTTAAAGCCGAAATATTGCTTTACGTGGGAAGCGGCGCAGTGGCCGAGCGGTCAGCACGCTCGACTTGTAATCGAGTCGCGAGTTCAATTGAGCCACGGTTAGACCACTCTGTTGTGTCCTTAAGCAAGACACTTTACCCGTTATGTGTATAAATGAGTTACAATTTCTGCTGGGGGCTAATCTGTGATGGATGAGCATCCTGTCAAGGGAGAGTCAAAGACCTTCATCCGCTTAATACTACGGACACCAGAGATAAACACCGGTCTGAAGGGCCATTCGACTCGAGAGAGGCTTTACATAACGAACGTGGCTTTTGTGTTTGTTCAGAAATGCGATTTAAACTGAAGACATTTTGTGATAATTATTTCGTTATGGCGCTGAGGATTAAAAGCTGTCAACTCTTAGTTTAAGGTGTAGCCTGCGCAGCACGCGTTTCACGAGGTTTTCATTTCCCGCGCGTCCCGCAAAACTTCATGAAGCGTTTGGCTACGCGTGCAGGCTTTACTTCTAATAATAATAACAATTTCTTACACGCTCTTGAAGAAAATCGTAAAATTTGCTTTTGTATACAAAAATTTCAACTGTTCCCTTAAGCCAAAATAAAAACCAGGAATATAATCATTTTTAACTGGTAAACAGAAACAACTATCAATAATAAAAATAAGATTGCTCAATTAGTTAATTGTCATACAGCTGACGGCGGCCCGACCCGGCCCTTGTTGACTGAGTCAACAGAAAATACACGCCGGCTGGTTTTCCACCTTGCAGAACAAAAAGTTTCCTTTCTTGTATTTTGCAATTTTAATCTACTTTGTTATGAATTACAAGAAAAATATCAACGTCTTGACTGATATCAGATCCTTGTTATCAACAGACTGACACAATGACAAGTTGACGGGCGAATGACGAGGTTAGTACCAGACGATCAAGTTACCTTCATATTGCAAAGAGCAAACGCAATATTTACTGAAAAAAGGTTAAATGGAGCGTTATTAAATGTAATAAAAGTGATATTGCCATTTCACAAATTTCATTTTTAGGGATTTGGTAAATCAAATAGGCGACTCGAATCATCTTAAAAAATCTTATGATTGGCAGGATAATAAATTAGGACTAATGCGACGGAAATCAGCTACAGCTCGAAATTTATATTAAAGATGAAATAAAACTGTTGACATTCTCGTTGAAACTTCTGTCCACAGTTTCTCCTACTATTCAAGCGCTGTTCCTTTTCCATTAAGCAAAATTCTATACAACGTGAAAAGGTTCTTCGGCAATAAAAGTAAGTCAGGCGGAACCATTCCATAGTTAAAGTGTATTTGTTATTGTTCGGGAAGGTTTCATTCACACGTTCATTGTTTTCAAATTTTCGAACTTAATGAAACGTTGAAAGTTGTAACAGCCGTGTTTGAGATGAAAAAAGCCCTCAAGCAATACCTTGTTAAAATTACGGATTATTTTGATAAAAATTAAAATGCAATACTCGTGAACTTAAGTTGTGCCAGACGCTTTCGCCGTCAAAACTGGCCGAACAAACTACTTCGGTGAACGAGTGGCGAAACTTCAAAAAGAAATTGCATGCCCGTCAAACACAAACTAAATATGGACATTCATGTTGCAAGTTTAAAAAGAATCGATTGTGTATCTTGAATCATAACTATCACGGCTTGTCTTGTGTTGTTGCCTTTTTAATTTCCCCTACAGCTGTCTCTCAAATTGCCCAAATTATGATTGAATCTATAATGTAAGTTGGATTTAAATATACAATATCTGTGTAAAACCAACAAAACAAACCTTCATTTAAAGTGTTTCCAATGAAATATTTTTGCTGCGTTTTAAACTGGCATATTTTTGAACACGGCACTTACCGACCTCGAAGCCATTTTTTTCGGTTGGTTTTTTGACTGGTTTAGCTGGACGGCAAACTACCGAGAAAGCGGATTTCTTTCTTTCTACAGTCAATGGGGGAATAGACGGCTTTTCTCGACACGGTAAACTGAAGGTTCGCCGTGAGCGTCCCTTCATATGCCATTGCTGGGTTGATGGCGGGTTGAAAGAGTTACTCCTTGCTGCTCTCATCTGTTCCAAGGCTATAACTGGGTCGAGTAGTTCTCGCTCTGTAGCCATGACGCAATTTATGGCTGGCAAAAACAAACAACTGTGTATCAATTAACGGCCGCGGGTTTACTTAGTACGATAAACTAATCTCTCGGGCAAGTCGGCAAACCCTAAAATATTCGATGAGTATTAGACATAAATGAGTACGTAATTGCTTCAATTATAGCCCCAAGACAGGATCTGGACGCCAAAAATACCAGAAGCTGTTTCAACGTAAATGGATTGACAACCGTGATTTATTGAGTTTACCGGTTTTGTAAAATTCATGTACAGGGTAAGATTACTATTTTTGTTCTGTTCGAGGGTAAGAATTCTAGAAAGCTATGCTGACAAGCCTTTCGGAGTGGGTCAGATTAATTTCCGTATCCTCAAAAACAAGTTTGAGATAAATCAGCACCCGTTTATTCGGATATCATAACAAAGCATCGACGTTATATCATTCGGCAAAATCACAAAGTAAACTTGCTCAGTATTTGTGTTGGTTAACAAAGTTCTGGCGTATTTCCAGCAATTGAAATAATCACTGGAGGTTTCTTTTTCTTTTTCTCTTCGGATTATATATAAACTAATAACTCCGGCATTGTAAACTGATGATAAGTCATATGCTGAGGAGTTGCGATTTTCTTCCTGAATGAAATTGAAATAACCCAAGAAAGCCCTGTATTTAATTTTTTTTATGAAAAGCCAAAAGCTCCCACGACTTCTAGTTTGACCCTATGTCCGGTAAAGTTTAAGGTGGTCTCAAAATAGCCTTAGCTTCCAACTAGAAATGAAAACTATTTGTTTATACTAAATGCATTTTTTAAAAAAAGAATATTTATTCAGTTCTATTATTATCAATATTTGAAACGTTTTTGTGGACCACCCTTGGGCTATCAAAAGCAACTGATTTGTATGATATCGTATCGTTAAACGTGTCGCATTGTACATTCTATTTTATCCCATGCCTTGACAAACACAGCCAATCAGAGGCCAGGAATTCCGTTGCATATTCTAATCTGCGGTATGCAACGGGTAGTCTTCCATATAATCTTCCCGTCATGACTTGTTGTATGCACGCACCAATAATGAAAATTCGTATTTGTATGAAATAAGTTGAAAACGAAAAACAAAATATTTGATTTTCTTTCCCCGAGATACGAGGTTGAGTTCTATACGTCATGTGTACGATGTGGATTTGAATGTAGCTTGGTCCCATGTATTCCTTATTTAACTGTAAATCTTATTCATAATTATACTATCGGCATGTAAATCTCATTACAAGCCATTTTCGTGTTATAATGCCTAAAGTGCATGTCAGGCGAAAAATTTTATTATTTCAGTGGACAGACCTTGGTGCTACATGAGGCCATAGCAATGATGACGTCACGAACAATTCCGACAACTTTGAATCTTTTTAAAATCTGCTGCCAATCCATAACCTTTGGGTGAACTTGAGCCAACTTCGGCCTAAATACATCTAGAGGTTATGCATTGGCAGCAGATTTTAAAGAAATGCAAATTTGTCGCAACCACTCATGATCATGACGTCGTCAGTTGAAAACTTTAATTGTCAGTATCTCAAGTACCATAAAATATCTTGACATAATTTTTCCACCGCTGTACCTCATTTACCAAGGTTTACCGCTGAAGTAACAATACTTTTTACTTCATATGCACTTTAAGGTCTTTGCATGTTTTTGGTTTATTGTTATGAATCAGATTTCCATTCGTTGAGCCTTTTTTCTAGGAGCACGCACTTACAGCTAGTATATCACTAATATATTATACATTTGCTGTATTTTTCCAGGCATGGGATAAATTAGTTATGCAATGCTTTCTCGTAGGACACCGTGGAAAATAACACTTGTCATTTGAGTTGTATTGTATTGTGATGTATTGTATTGTATTGTTTTGTGATGTATTGTATTTTATTGTATTGTGATGTATTGTATTGTATTAACTTGTATTGTTTTATATTGTTATTGAATTGCATTGTTTGCATCGTGTTGTCAGTGGTGTAGCCAGCTTGTAGGCCTGCAAACCCGCGCCATCAAATAATTTTGACAGGGAAAAATAAAGTATTGAAAAATCATTATTCTAACTACAGGCCTGCACAAATTGAAAAATTGCTTAACCAACGTTAAGCAAAAATTGGCCCGAAAAATTTCAGATCCTGGCTACGTCACTGGTTGTGTTGTATTGTACTGTATTGTATTGTATAGCATTGTACTGTATTGTATTGTATTGTTTTGTATTGTATTGTTTGTATTGTATTATTTTGTGATGTATTATATTGTCTTGTGTTTTATTGTATTGTATTGTGCTATGTTTATTTTGTGGTGTGATGTAGTGTCATTGAGTTTTGCTTTAACACTTAGCAAAACACGACAGGCGGAAATGCAGGCGTCTAGCTGCTGTCCTCTTTGTCGAGCAGTTTCAGCAATAAGAAACGGAAACTGAAGAGCAGTTATAAATAAAAAAAGAACACAAACTATAAAGCTAGCTAGCTAAATCTTCTCTCGAGCCTAATTGGTTCCGTCATTAGGTCGTAGTGCTAAGCAGATGAGAGACTTCCCGCTAGACAGGGCACTAATCTATCGCAGGTTAGCTCCCACTGAGCAGAAGCTGGCCCTCATTTATATACAGCTGAGTCGGCTGGAACAAAGTCAGGTGAAGTATCTTACTCAAGGACACAACAAAGTGGTCTGACCGGGACTCGAAAAGAAAAGAAAAACTATAGCAGTTCGAAAAAAAAGGTATAGCGATAACAAATGAAAACTCAAAAATGCAAGCAATGAGAATTGGAACAATGTATTAAACTTATGACTATAGCGACCAAAAATGAAAAAGCAAGATTTTTGCGTCCGGGCATATTAAGAGAAGCAAAACAATCATTTTATTCTTTTATTTGACTAATATACAATCCTAATTTAGAATACTAATGCTAAAACGGCTACGGCTAGCATGCCTGTAGCTCTTTTGGTTTTGTTCGGCTTTTAAATTTTTACACTAGCCTTAAATAAATTTTATTTGAACGGTCTTAAAGCAAAGATTTATTTATATTACGCATCAGTAAGTAGTTTCGCAAACTGATCGACTACGATTTACCTTAAACAAATCAGCTGTTTTTATTTATTCTTTCTTCCATTTTAATTCTATCTCTAAACGTTTCAAGAAGCTGTTGTGTGTATCTGTCGCCATTCGCTTTCGTTTCCGCAACGTATTTTGTGCGTTGTTTTCAGTTTTGTTGAAAGGTTGGCTTTACACTCTATCGTAAGTCACTGGTAACCCGCAAAACTTCATCTCATATAAATACAGCCATTTTAATTAAAAACGCAGTCTATCGTACAGTGTTGTGCGGATGGCTGAAATTTTAATTTGCTTTGGTTCTGAAAACCAATTAACCACAAGTTAGCAGCAATCCCAAGAATCAATTTCGACCTAACTAATCACTTCATCATGAGGCTTTGACAAAAGAAAAAGCTGTAACGGAAACGGAAACATTACACGTGCGCTCGCTGAATCTGATTGGTTTCAGTGTTCAGTGTGAATATTTTCGCCTGTTTGAACTTTTCTGTTTTAACGCTGTATCAGCCCAAATGCTATACAATACACGGACAACTCTAGAAAAAGCTCTGTTTCGAGTAGAAATATTCTCTGGTCCTTGTAATTTGTGAAAATGGGCAATAAGAATAAGCAAAGAAAAAGAACACTTTTTGTCCGTCTCAATTTGACAGATGCACATGTTTGAATATTCATTTCAGAAACAAAGATTTCGTATGTTTGATCATAACAGGAACATCTTTTTAGCAGCGTGAAATCTTCGTACAAACCTAGAACCAACAATGAAATGTCTTTTCGTTTCTTTTATTGGTTTATTACGTCAACTGCAGAGAAAAACGGGAAAGATTCATAAATAACCGATTAATTTCGATCTCGCGAATGCAGTATTTAGCATAAAAATAGTAAGAGAAAGATGATGAGAAAACTGTTTTTATACTTTATTAATTTCAACTGAAGAGTTTTGTCTCTCTCGTTTTTATTTTTTCGAATGTTTTGAGTTTTAAGATATGAGGAAGAAAGCAGCCACGGAAAGATGCAGAGATCGAGAGAGCGAGGGACTCGAGACAAAGACATAACATACAAGAAAAGAAAAACTAGAATCTTTTTAGGTTTCCAGTGAATATGTAACTATCGCTGTCTACTTTAAATTCTTCATTTAATACCGAGCTTGCTTTTTGTAACAACTAATAATAAATGCCCGAAGTTAATTGCTCTTGGGCAAACCTAAGCAATAAAACTATTATATTATGTGTATTTGGATAATGTTCCTACCTTTAGAAGTGGCTCTTTGTTGAATAATACTAGCAGACACTGAGCTAGAAAATGTGTCAGACTGATCTTCGATACTTCGCTTTCCTAACTAAACGTGTGCTGCCTATTTCATTTCTACAAACTATTTTGAGTGGGCCGTGCTAAAAATAACTCGTTTGTCTGATAGATTGCTCGAGAGAGCCTGGAGAGACAAGAGGGCGCTCCATTTAGTAACAACAAATGTAAATGACGTCATACATCCTAAAGGAACAAACAAGCCACCTGATGCCTCCCGGAACCGGAACGAGAAAATATTGCACAAATATAGTAAAAATGTTTCTTCAGAAACCAAAGTCTTGCAGAGTTTGAACACTATAACCGTATTATGTCATTTTAAATATAAGGTTCCTTGACATTTCGTTAATTTTTTGTTAAAAGATAACACGAAGTACAATGTTTGATGACGTCGAGGCGACAAATTATTCTAATTTTAATCGACCACACGTAATATAGTCTGCCCACTCGTGTCAATAAATACGATGAATGGTAGTAATACAAGTTGACTGACATTTATTCCTATGAATTAATAAAAAAACAGTTTGAGTATTATAATAAATGGCGCTATTGATAATCTTCAATTATTGACGCTCTCGCGTAGCAAGCCAAATTATGACAAGGCGCCGTTGTCGTCAACTTACTACTTTCGATAACATCGCATTTCTAAAACCAATTATGTTTATTGCCGCATCTAATACTAAAAAGTCTGATATATCAAAACCACAATACAAATGACTGCAGCTACTGTCTGTATGAGCTGCCGCGAATTGACAAGAAAAGTGCGGTTGTTATTTAGCATATTTCCAAGTGCGCGTTGGATATGAGATGGTAAATAGCCAATGAGGTGCGTAGCGACGAGTTGACTATAAACAATCTCATATCCAACAAGCGCGAGTGGAATAATTAGTTTATTAAAAATATTGAGTTTTCCAAACCTATCCATGATCAAAAATGACAGCTAAAATCTATTCAGAACCATATTTAATTCAGCTTTGCAACACTACACAGTCAGTTTCCATATTTTGTCAGTTCGCTGATAACCGAGATTGATTGAACCAATCAGAACGCTAGAAACTATATTCGAGTCGACCTGTTGAAAATTTAGTTATAATTATTTTACTCCCAACATACATCCATTCGCAGATTTACCAACTTTCACGGTTTTGCCCGTGACATGCGATTTTCACCTAAATCTTGAGTTCTCAAGACCTTGCGTTCATTTCACAAGATTTTTGCCATTACATATCATCTATAATTTATGTCAAAATATTAAATAGTTTAAGCGTAACGAAAACTGTTCAAGATGTTCAAAAAAAGGTTTTGAGTCAACTTCTAGCACTTTTTTACTTCCCATTAGTTTTGAAATCGGAATATCTTTGATTATCATCAAGTTATTTACTTGGGAGAATCCCTGCTGTCGAGATCGAGTCTTATCTCAAGTTTCTCTCTAAAATCTCCAGTTTCTTGGAGGGTGAAAATCGAGATCTTTAGTTTTTAGGTCTTTCAAGGTTGGCAGCCTGATATGCATCACGAGAAGTATGTTGGTCATAGAAAACGAATCCATTTGTATTATAATTAAAAAGGCCAGTTGGCGCTCGAGACACCAAGGGCGAAAAACTTTTTTGCTTTTTTACTCGCCCGCGCAGTCGAACAGCTATTTTTTCCTAAAATAAAATTCAGATACACTCTTTTTTTATATAAGAATATTGTTTCTCGGACCGAGGCTGGATATTGCTAGTTTTTGGCCGATTTTAGGCTGAAAATATTCTTACGAACTAGTAGTTCTTAAGAATGAAGTGCTGCCTGATGATCGAGGCTTGGGTAAAGTACCGTATCAGGTACTAAATTGTTTGAATTAAAACATGCTCTGAATTCGATTGACAATTGATTGTGTCCGCGAGTTGACAGCAGCGCTTTCGTTGCATAATAAAGAAGAAAGAGCCATAAACCACTCACATCGATCGCACACTCCAACTCGAGTATTCGACAAGGGAAACCAACAAACAAACCTTACGCAGAAGCTGATTGGCCTACAGTGGTCGAACCAACGCTATCGCTATCGATAGCAATAAGTTAGTTTGGGAAATATCGGTGACATGGAATTTCCGTTTTTAAAATGACTGCACATGGTATCGAATAGCATCAACGGGTTGTCATTAATCGGTTGCATCTGGTAGTCCGAACCAAACTACACCATTTAGTTTGGAAACAGACTCTTTCAACTCATCCGACAGCTGAGCTGTCAAAGAACGAAGCAGTTACCGTTCTGTACAAAATCTGTGCCTCAAAATTATTCTTAAATTTGGCCAATTTTAGCCTCAAGATTCTTGTTAAGTATATTACTGTAAAAAGAAAAGAGTGTACTTCGGTTTTCCAGGGTTGTGACGTGACACTGATCTCTGAATTCGCCCCCTTTAAAACAGGTGACGGCGAATCGTCGGCAAGTTATTAAAGTTATGATTTTACAAACTTCTTGGGTATTGTTGCAATTCTGACTTAATAAAGTGAACAAACGCTTATACGAAGCGTGGAATGAGAGTATGTGAAGACAGTAAACCGAGATATACTATCACAAGTAGCGCAAACTTCCGTCACTGTAATAGTCTTGAATTTACTAGAGATTTGTAGTTTGGCGAGTGAAGATTGCCTGAATATGAACGAAATTCCCAATGAAGACAAGGTGAGTATTTTATCAAACCTCATTGAGATTTGTGACAAAAACCCAAACGTTAAAAAATCCACTATTATAATCTTTCGTAAACCAAGATTAGTAAGGTAATTATCAGTAATGGGAGCCAGGGCTACCTGTGAATATTAACATATTCACAGGTAGCCCAGTTTAAAAACGGTTTCACATAAACTAAAAATGTCTTAACTTTAAAACAACTGCTTGAAAGCCTACAATGTGACCATTAATTTTCTTTTACAAGTAGATTCTGAAAATGTCCATTGCTTCAAGAAATATTTTGAAGTTTGTAATTTTGTTGAGATTTTATGAACTTGGTTTTTAAAAGTGTAGCAGGATGAGTGTTCAAAATGTTTTATGGGGGCAAAGAAATGCTTGAAATGCATAAAAATAGCAGATTATCCAGGACATAAATTTGATAAATACTGTATGCTTTTCATTGGGTTTGTCCAAGACTGATTTTGATCTATCTTAAATACAAACAAGATACCATCATTATGTATTCAACTGTTGTAAAGTCTATTTCACTTTTTGTAATAACTTACACCTTAAATTTCGTCGCTTATCAAACAGAGCAAAGATTACAGGTCTGTTTAACATATCAAGGCAGTGTGCAATGTTTGAAAGTGTAGAGGGCAGCACTCAGGCAGACCGAGTATTTTTTGAGGATCTCCTCATGCACTTGCCGCTTTACTGGAAAAATGGAAACCTAATACAAAACATTCTTGAGTATTTACATTTCATTTTATCTGTAAATGTTGTAAATAAAACAACTGTCAGTGTTAATTCTCCAGAAATGATACATAATCTGTCAACAAAGCCAGCTCTTGTTCACTTGTAATTGGGATATCTTTTCTTGCCATTTCTGTAAGAAGAAGCGAGCTTAAAATAAGAATGAATCTTTACATTGTACAATGCATACTACCTTAACAACCAGTCTGTTTATAAAGGGAGGGATGCTACTATTTGAAGGACTTAAGAAACTTGTACTTAATAATAATCTTAAAACTTCCTGCAAACTATTTAAAGTTTAACTTTTCCAAGGCTTAGTGCAGAAAAGTCATTAAACATTTACTCTAAACTTCTAAAGTTAATTATTATAATCTTATGCTCTCTGTGAAATTTAAAGTGCCTCAACAGTTGGACAAAACCTTTTATACTTAAAAGTATCAACAAATACATGAAATAAGTAAATGCTTTTGATGACTAAAAAAAGATTAAATATGCTACCAAGAAATCAGTACCCTGTAGAAAGTGGACTAGGCTGAGACACCAGCCTAGGAACACACAATATGATCATAGTATTGGTCTTACTGAATCAGCAGTCAGTCCATTAAATATCCCACAACCAAACTCCCAGCTGACTCTGTAGCACAATTAGTTAGAGCAATGTAGATCTGTTTTATAGGTTAAATCCCACAGAGTTCAGAGATTGTTTTGCTTTCTTTTGTGTGGGAATATGGGTTTTTTGTTGTAGCTTCATGGCAAAACTTTGATTATTCCTTGTTTCCAGCGGCAAGGCCTCAGTGACTCAAATCTATATTTTCTATGAATCAGCAATGTTGGAACAGCTGCCTGCCATGCATCTGTCTGGTGTAAATGCCTTGAGCACCAGCGACATCAGGAAGCATGCTCCAGGGTTGATGTCACACTCTCATTATGGTCCAGCCATTTTGGTTTGTGGTTGTTGTTACCAAAACTTAAGAAAAACATAGTTTTGGCTGCCTTGGGCTGCTCTCTGCTCCAGCAGATTGTACCATTCCATTCTGCCAAAAACAGCTTCATAATTCATTGTTATAATTAACAATTATTCCATGAATGCATGTTGGATATGAGGTGCTAGATAGCCGACAAGGCACAAAACATTGAGTTGGCTAAATTTCACCTCATATCCAACAAATATGAGTGGAAGAATTGTTTTGTTAAAAGCAAACAACTGGATATATGAATCAAACATTCTGCTGAAACTTTTATTTTCCAACATGGCAACAACTAGTCGGTCTTGAGTGTTGACTAAATGCTTTAAAAATTCAGCTTAGAGCAGTATTTTTCGTAAAACAGTTTCATGCTATATTTTGTGGCTCGTTTAGTGTTGCTGGGAATGGAGTCTTCAAGGAGTCTCTCTATTTCACTGCTCGAAACCTCGACATATCTCGAGTTTTCTACAAATATTTTTGATCTTTTCAGGCAAGAAAAATTGTAAACACGGCTCTGGTTTGGATTTTCACGGCTGTTTTCCATATATGGTGTATGAGATAATATACAGTGAGTAGGGAACCAATCAAATAGCTTTAAATTCAATATCCAGTTGTTTGTTTGTAATAATCATCATCATTTTTATTATTATTATTATTATTATTATTATTATCATTATTATTGTTATCACTGTTATTATTATCATATCGTTAATACTATTAATTTTCTGGTCAATGAATTTCATTCTACCTTTCTTTTTAGGTAACACCATTCCTGTGCTGGAGTCCACAGTCCAACCATTAGATGTAGCAACTAGAATGAACAAAAAAACATCTAGACAATAACTAACAAAAATACACTAACTCTTTCAGCTAAGCTAGTTTATCAACAGCTATAGTAAAAGTAAAGTCATGCATTTATACAACACCTTTCCATGTTCAAAGCTCTTTACAATGATTAGTTTACCCCCAGCAGACTGGAAGCACATATACGCGCAATTGGCAGCCACTTCAAAGCAGTCAATGTGTGCCAGTCCTCATTTTACCATCCCCGGAGGGATGGAAAGCTGAATGACCTTTAGTGGGAAAAACGGTCACTCAAATATTCAACCAAACGGTCACTCAAATATTCAATCTTGAACCAGGGACCTCAGGATTAGGAGGCAGAGATCTTAAGAACTCAGACAAATATAGAGATGAAACATCAAACTTTTTTGCATTTAACTACAATTTTCATAACTTATGTTATTAAAGCCAAGGCTCTGAAAACAACAAGGTACTTGGGAAAAATGACTGGGTGCTGTGTCCTTTCATTTTGGCTTAGCTAGAACACTGTGACTAGTCGAGGTAGGAGCCATAAAAAGGAACTGATGTAATACTTCTAGTATTTAAAACATTTTGTGGCAGAACTACTAAGCGTTTCTAAGTTACCATGGTTACCAACCATTAACTGCTGCTTCAACTTCCATTCCCATGAATGATGCAAAATCACCTGTGCTGATTGATGTGTAGGCTCTTGCAATGAGGTTAAATGCTCGCTCTTTTAACCTTTCTGGAATAATAAATGTAACATGGGGGCAATTACAAATTTAAACACCTCAATGTGTTTGAACTTAAATAAGCGAGATACAGGTGTCAGACTGTACCCTTTTTGGAGAAAATTTCAACTAATTTAATTAATATATTTCTTTTGGAATTAAATAATTATATAAAAAAACACAAATTTCTTGTATACACTGTACATCTATAAATACTTCCTAATGGAAGATTGAGCCAAGTAAAAAAATGATGCAAGTGACTTTGTATGCGGCAGGTCTATTGAACAGGTAACAGGTAATGGGTAACAAGTAACAGGTAACGGGTAACAGGTAACGGGTAACAGGTAATGGGTAACAGGTAATGGGTGACGGAAAACAGGTAACAGGGGTGGGTGACAGTTTTTGTGGCGATTTATAGCGGATCGTGTGGAATTTATTTTGCCTGCATGCAGTTGTGCGTTGTTAACTCAAACCATTGTACCATTTTGATTCAACAATCAAGCACAGCTGTTTACGCATCAATTGTAGGGAATCTTTTCATTTTGCTTCAAGAAAAAATTGAATACAGCTGTCAGTTGTTAGCAATCAAATGTTTGTTTGTAAGCTATTGATCTTCTTGATTTTAATTTGTAATAAATTCAGAGTCAAACTTCCCAAAAAAAACTCTTGTGATTTCCTTTTTTGCAATATAGCGGCCCAGCATTCAAAATGTGTGTCAATTGAGTGTATTCTTGTCAACACTAACAGCATGGCTGGTTTTTTGTTTCCTTGTTGGAACTCCGACTCAAACCATGTACTTTGTCGCATATTTAACTCAGCCATCGTGAAGAATAAAAAATGAGTTTGTACCGTTTGACTCAACAATCAAGTGCAACTTTCCACACATTTATGGAGAATCTTTTGATAAGGAATCTTTTCATTTTGCTTCAAGAGTATGTCATTTGTCTGCAATCCAATGTTTGTAACCGTTTGACCCTTTGACATTTACATTTAATGTTTACATATAGTCTCCCACTTGCATCTAATCAAATTCTTAGTTGAACTTTCCAAACTCTTGCATTGTTTTTCTTAATTCTGTTATAAACAGCAGTTGTACTATCTGTCAATGCCGAAATCTAACATCACGTCAAAAGCCGCCTGCAGTCAGTGATTGAGTTTTGGTTTACTGTATATACAGTAGTGTTGTGAGCTATGTGAAACCAACAAATTTCTTTGCAACCTTGCTGAAAAATGTTGTACTGACATGACAATGCTGTTAATATCAAAGATTCTCCATAAATTAGTGGACAGTTGTGCTTGATTGTTGAATCAAAATGGTACAAACTCATCTTTTATTCTTCACGATGGCTCAGTTAAATACACGACGAAGTACGTGGTTTGAGTCGGAGTTTCTACTAGGAAACAAAAAACCAGCCATGCTGTTAGTGTTGACAAGAATACACTCGACCAACACACTTTTCAAACGCTGTGTCACAATATTGCAAAAAATGAGATCACAAGTGTTTTTTGGGAAGTTTGATTCTGAATTTATTACAAACTAAAATCAAGAAGGTCAATAACTTATAAACAAAAATTTGATTGCTAACAACTGACAGCTGTATAAAATGCGTAAACAGCTGTGCTTGATTGTTGAATCAAAACGGCACAATGGTTTGAGTTAACAATGCACGACTGCATGCAGGCAAAATAAATTCCATGCCTTTCGCTATAAATCGCCACAAAAACTGTTACCCATTACCTGTTACCCATTACCTGTTACCTGTTACCCATTACCCGTTACCGTATAATAGACCCGCCACTTTGTATGAAATGCTAAATTCAACTTGAGAGATAAAAGGGATAAAGTAGCGAGAAATGAGAACTTCATAAAAAGTCACATTGTTTTTGCATTAGGCTCTTCAGTTATAACAGTAGCTCAAATATGATCCAGAGTATTTTCACCTTTGAATTTTAACACCTTGGGATATTCTATAGTACAACATAATGAAAAAAAAATTGGTAAATATTTAAGTTCTACTCAACGGCAAAATTAGAAGATACTGACATTTCAAGTTAAGATCTTTCATTAAGGGACCAATGCAGCAATTCGACTAAATATGATACATTTATTTTGCTTAACTCAAATGGTTATTTTTGGATTTGTAGTTATCATTCTAAGAAAAAAAATTTACCTTCTAAAACTATAATAAATGGCTGCACAGACGGAGACCATGACTGCTTAAGTGACTTGTGGATTTCAGGAAAATCTCTTTTCCACAGATTGCAACCAATACTCCATAGGTTTGCCAACTCTGGTGTTGACTGAAATTTATAACGAGAGATTTTTTTCTTACGAAGAGACATTCGAGAAAACTTAACAAATTTTTTAACATATATTTCGGCAGCCACCATCTTCAGTAAATGACGAAGATTTTTTACTGAAAAAAAATTCATAATATTAGGATCACAACTTCGATCGCTGTGTTAAATCCTTGCAAAAGACACTTTACCTGACTTGTTTCAGTCAACTCATTTCTTATAAACGAGTACCAGCTAATCTGTGATGGATTATTTCTTAGCTTATCCATGAGGAGTCAAAGAGTAAGAGTTTTATGGGATAAATTTTTGTACTCACCTATACTTCATTATGCATACAAAGCTATTGATCTTCAGACCAAAATATTGGAGGCAAATCTTGCTTTACAAGCAACCAAAAATTCTCTAAATCATTGTTTGGGTTAAGAGTAATGGTTAGGGTTTTGGTAAGGATTATACCTTTTAATTCCCCAGTTGAAAATGTGGAGTTTGACAACCATAAACTGCATGAAAATGTGAAGTTTGGCGGCTGTTACTGTATGCATAATGAAGTATGGGTGAGTAAGAAATTTTACCGTTTTATGTGTTAACCACTATAAAAACCAGAGATATGCACCAGCCAGAAGGGCAGGGTTGGATTATAAAGGGATTGTTTTTCTTAGCTTAAGAAGAAAGCATCTAAAAAACACATTAGGTTGAAGTTGAGTATAATACAAAAGCAGTTCATTCTTAACTAGAAATTGATTGAACATTTTTTTACTCATGGCATCAACTATGGTCATTTAAATTTCATTTTGATTAAAGACACCCCAAAAACAAACTAAAACTTTATAAATCTACGAATTTTTTCTTCTTCGTAAAAGATGTAATCATCAAATATAGTGTACTTGATCAACAAAAACTAAACCAAACGCTTGGATGCTTCCGCTGATCAAAACATTAGTGCTAACTCTCTTAAGAATGTGAAGGATTTTTAAAAATCGTTTTTGATCTATTTTTTAAACCATGCACTTACACTCTTCATTTCGTCTGATAACCTTTTCCATAAAAACTTTGCGTTGCATCTGAAATCAACAAAATATATTCAAAGACGATATTTTATTTTATAAGCCTGAACTGCATGATTCGCAATAGTTAATCTAGAAGAAAGAAAGTTCAACATTTTTACATGTCATTTTGAAGAAGATATATCGCCATTAACTGTGTAAAGACTTCGCCTGTAGCAACACCCTGAAAAACAAAAAAAAGACATAATCACGCATATAGAAAGATGCAATTTTTTTACATCCTAGCCCCAATTTCTTACATCAAGTTCCATCTGTTCAAAATTTAAGCAAATTTCGTCGAAATTGGTGTTTTCGGCTACAACGGCCGCCATCTTGAAAATTGTTGATATGAAAATTGCGGGCTCAACCAAAAGGGTTCCCTGACATTCTCGTACCCAGAGCCCACGCGACAAGAATGGGTTCCCGGAGTTCCAAGCAGATCCCGGCATGCATGCGCGCAAGTTAGTTTTATAAAACATCGTGTTGTCGTTGTAAATTTCTATTTTTCTTTTCTTTATTACTATTAAATTTTTACTACTGTTAACACATTGAGGCCCAGTGCAAAATGGGTATTAAAAGCGGTTACTGTTATTATTGTTATTATCATTATTATTATTATTGTTATTATTATTATTATTATAACATGACATTGTTTTAATATGTTAGCATGACATTATTTTTAATATGTTATCACCATGTTTTAATAGTTATCGATGATTATTTTTTCTTAATATAAATGTTACATTTTATATACGTATGTTTTTAGCGCATGCACCACATATGTTATTTCGAGATATGTGAATACTATTATTTATTATTATTATTATTATTATTATTATTATTATTTACATCATTATTATTATTATTAATATTATTACGTTCGTGTTCATGAGTTAAATGATTGCAGGACTAGGAGCCCATAACTTTATTTTTTCAAATTCCCGACGAGTATCCCTACCTAGTACCTCTCCGATCCTTCTCCCACCCCAATTCCAATTTTTTTTCCTCTCCTTCTCCCGACCACTATTACAATTTTTTTTACGAACTTAAACCTCAATTTCAAAAGTATGTTTAACGGTTGGCAGGTCTGACTATTACATTTTAAAAGTTTTTCTGTGCAGGCACATGCGCACAATGTATATTCAACACATTTTTGGAAGGTGTAATACCTCATTTTTTTAAAAAAGAAAAAAATGAGTGAAAAGAATTCAAATCGCGGGCGCAGCTTCTAGTTCCAGTCAAGGAGCGGCCTTCTCTTCCCGGCCACAAACCCTTCCTTCCTTGGGTGAAGAGCATGATTCGATCTGGTCAGCGAATATTGACAAGTGTGTTTTATCGTGGATTACGGACTTCAACGACAGCCAACATGCCAATAAAGGTAGGCAGGCCATACTTGAAACTGCAAGTTGTACGCTCATGAATTGTTTGGACTACTTTAACATATGGAATGGCACGAGCTCGGTTTTGTCTTCGTCTGACATCCACGAAATATCTAAATCTGACGTCAGTTCAAAGTACACACTCACTATATTCTGTAACCCCAGCGCTCCGGGTTTCTCCATAAAGCTATTGTTTGAATGATTGGCTTACATTGATACGTTCTAGACACAAACTCTAGAACAAATAACCGTGAGTGAAACACGACCGTATCGATGCATCATGTTTCACCATCATCTTTTTGGGTGCACTTGAAAAAATGCGAATACAAATATCAAACAACCCCTAATTTTTTTTTGATTACTAATAACTATGCTCAAAGTCCTCATTTTATGAATGCTCAAAGTCAAAGTGTACTCATAACTCTTGCGTTCAAGGAAAGTGAAAGTGTACTCGTAACTCTAGCGTTCAAGGAAAGTCAAAGTGTACTCATAACTCTTGCGTTTAAGTCGAAACTTTCATGTTATTGAGCTCAACAAACGCTTCAGTACCTAAAGTATATGATTGCGGCAGTCGCAACTGAACAATTCCTGGAATGGAATTGATCACGAATAAAGAATTCATATTAATAGGAATATGGTCATATCTAATTATATCTTAATCCCGGAAAAAACACTCTGCTCAAATATAGTTGATTATCTTCGTAAGTCATAGTAAAAAGCCATTTCATCTATCATAATTATTAAACAATTTTGTCATTTCAATTTTGTACAAGCAAAGGACTTAAATACTGTTGCAGATTATAGAGCGGTTGTTTTAAGAGTGTTGTTGAAATAACTGTTGCTTTTCCTAGAAAAATTAGCAAAACGCAAGATTGCCTTAACTTCCTCATATAATTTAAGTTCTAAATGATAATATTAAATGATCCATTTTAAGGAGCAGGTACCATCAATGGTTGTATTTACCAAGAAAGACGAATAATTTGTCTCAGACGAATTATTTGTCTAGGTAAATACGGGGAGGACGCAAAAAAATACACCAACTTTTTTTCCTTTTTTTGTGCGTCGTTTCAACGCTTCGATGCACAGAACAGACAAATAATTCGTCTCAGACGATATTTGCGTCTGGGTAAATTCAGGACGCACAAAACAGACGAACTTAACTTGAGCTTTGTAGCCTAGCAAGCAAATTTTGTAACTTTTTTACCCAGACGCATTGAACTGCCCCATTAGATGTGCCCCGTATTTACCTAGATCAGTCGAATAATTCACCTGAGACAAAACATTCATCTTTCTAGGTAAATACAGCCATTAAGTACTTTTAATAAAGCCACAAAATACCTGCAGAATTTTAAAGTCTTTTGGGCAAAAAAACTGTAGTCTCATGCTTGGCATGCCATAAGAGCAGTTTGTCACTCTAAAATAAAAGTTTATTAGTACTTATTATGGGTATATATAAAAGATAACTTCAGAATCTATCAGGGATAAAGATTGGTATTTGAATGCTGGCTCATAGCCAGGACTTTTTCTGCTTGGCATGCCATAAGAGCAGTTTGTCACTCTAAAATAAAAGTTTATTAGTACTTATTATGGGTATATATAAAAGATAACTTCAGAATCTATCAGGGATAAAGATTGGTATTTGAATGCTGGCTCATAGCCAGGATTTTTTCTGGGAGGGTACCAAAGGCTATGTTTGAGGGGGGTCCGGGGGTATGCTCTCCCAGGAAATTTTAATAATTAGGTTGTATAAATATACTGAAATGTAAAACAGGCAGGCAAAAATCATCTTAAAAACCAGAATATTATTCAAACATTTGATCTTCGGAATCAATTAGAAAAACATAGAGAATGATGCTGCTTTTTCAAGTAGTTGTTCAACAAAAAAAAAGTGGATTTTTGCCGCAGTGGGAAGGGGTGGGGATAGTGCATGCACACCATTATCCCCCCCCTCCCTTTCCTCCTTGTAGGCCTGGAATATACCAAGTAATTGTTGTTGAGAAGTTTTGTAATTATAGTGGTAATAATAGCGCTTATGGCTTCAAGTCACCTGCATGAGCCCAGGCAGGTTACTGACTCTACTAGTCATATAAATTTGTATATGGTCCAGGCACAGACTTAGGGGAGGGGCTTTTTGGGCCACTTCCCCCCCCCCCCCTCCCCCTTTTAGTGGAACAACTAATTTTTATAATATAGAAATATAGTTTTTGCAGCCACTTATTATAAGCCCCTCAAAATATGCTCTACAGTCCCTGAGTGTGAGCAAGGGATGAGGGCTTTCCTTGAGGTTTATAGCAGCCCCCTCATCCTTCCCTAGATTCCTGGATCTGTGTCTGTGGTCCATTGCTCTGTTAGTAGGGCAATATACTGATGCATGATAACATGGTTAAGCAATTGACACATTTTTTTTCAGCTTTGATATCATAAATAAATTATATTGAAAGAAAATCTGTCAACGTCAATAATGTCAGACCTGATATCCAAAGACTGTGTTGACTATCAACAGATCGGAGAAAAGCTTCCTGCGATAAGTGTAATGGAGGGCACACCAAAAGACAAAGTGAACGTGGCAGAACTGTTTGCAGGAAAGAAGGGAGTTCTGTTTGCAGTTCCTGGGGCATTTACTCCTGGCTGCTCAAAGGTAGAATATAGCAATTGGCCTGTCAATATCTAAATTTTCCAACATAATATAAACAAAATAAATCATTTTGTAATGAAAAACTGGAAGGCGATCAAACAGCCAGTGAGAGTAAACTGTTAAAGATTGAATTAAGTGGAATTCTCCCAAACTGATGACATGAAAATTGTAGATTCCAGTTTAGAGAATAATTGTCAATCACATTTTGTTGTGTTTGAAGTTAGTTACAGTAAAAGGTTGAAATTAGAGAAAGAGCAAATATAACTGGGAGTAACAACATATTAGGCTATCCTAAATTGAATGTGACTTTACTGAAGTTTCGTTTATGCAAATCTGTGCTTAGGTAAGCACGTTTACGCCAGCGCTACCGCATTCGTTTCCATAGACAACTTGGAACCCATAGGCTTCCCGATCAATTTGTGAACAGATATTGCATTTTGCCCAAACTACTTGTCCCTGTTCAACTTTGTTTATAAAATCATCCATAAAGGGCCGTTTGCTAAAGCTTTTTTGAGACACACTCGCGCCATGTGCCATGGCTGAAGGGAAAATGTCAAAGGTTAACCAGGTTTCCTCACATGACAAGCAAGTGCATGGGATAAAGAGCCAGGAAACTATATCGCACGTTACTGGTTTTATGAAGAAACCAGACCGTCATGCAAGTTTGTATTGACAAAATAAGAACTTTTTAATTTTTTTTTGGTTAATATGGGGGTGGGGTAAGTAGTCGGTCAAAAGCATTGTTCCAGATAAATCTTTTTAAAATGTCAAGAAAAGCAACCAAAAAGCTAAAATGGACAGACCAAATGAACAAGGATGTCTTAGTATGCAAAAAGAAAGCCCTGCATCAGTGACTCCACCTCAGAAAGATGATGGTAAAAAAAGAGGGTATATTAAAGTGATCAAACAACTTTGGGACAAAAGTGGCTGTCACAATCTTGGACTTAAAGCCCAAAACCTGTGAGATCAGGCTTCTCAACTCAAAAAACTTCAAGAACATCCAGCAAATGCTATTTTAGAGGGGCCGTTGCTTGAAATAAGTTCAAGGAGCACTCAAACACTAATAAGAATTGTAAATTGTGATGTTGAAAATAACCAAAATAATGGCAGCCAAGAGAGACATTATGCTAATTTTCCATCGACTCCTACGCCAGATCTGCATACGCCAACTATTGAAATTATCTCTGCGAACTCACATGTTTGGACTGTATTTTAACCAACTTCAATCATCTTACAATGAACGCAA